>CM061142.1:601109138-601161158 GCA_030789695.1 Scilla litardierei | reverse complement strand
AAGGAAGAGGAGGAAATAAAATGTTGCCCGTTTAATTGGCCGAGAGTACTCTTAAACCCATTATGTGTCTCAATTGTATGATGATTACAACCATTATCATACGTATGCTAAATTCGATTCTTAGTGTCCATACATGAATATTTTGACAGGAGACAGACTCCAGACCCATTGCATAACAAACAAGAAGAGTTAGACCAAGCTTAGCTTAAAATTCAAATCAAACCAACAAGATTCATGGAGTCGAGCAATGCATCTTCATGAAATAGGATATGAATCTAAGGTAAACTTGGCACTTAGGGTTTGTATTCACTCTAGGTCAGTATGCATGCACACTACCAAATTTCTCAACACGCTTGCACTTGCTCAAATTTGAGTGTTCGTAAGTCCACTGAGTTAAAAAAATCAACCCTAGATCCAGAGTTTCTCACCCATTGAATATGTCTATATGGTTTTCAAATTTTAAAAAAAATAAAAGAGGTACAAATCAATTTTTTTCCATGCATTGCATATATGAATCTAAGACAAAATTAGACTAGGTAGTATATATAGCCTTATAATTAAGTTTATATAAGCAGATGCTATAAACCCCGTAATCAATGTATCTGCTAACTGCTAGTAATGTCGTGTGAACTCAGTTGCTAGCAGTTTTATCAGCAATTAGGAGAATCATATTTATGGGTCACAAAGCAGATAACATAAAAGAACAAAAACTGCGCTACTATTGTTTTGACAAAAATAATTACAATCAATATAAGGTAAATAGTAGAATTGAAGTACCCGTCGTGGTCCAACTGCTAGCTCATTATCCACAATGGAAAGTGCTCTGAAGCCTACCGGGTTCAGCACTTCATCATAGCTACAGAGTGAAATACTGAGAAACATCAGTAGTTGTAACATTTTCTTGAAACAAATGTTAATGTTTCACATCCTCAAAATGTAAAATCAAGTTTAACAGAATTAAGATGTAAAAGTCATGTCCAATAGAAACAAACTTACTCAGCCACAAAATTATTGTATGGGGGTCCACTTTCCTGATCATTGATCTGCCACAGAAAATTTACTAAAAAGAAAATATTAGTGCAAATTTACTAAAATGAAATCATATAAAAAGAAATGTCTGAATCAACCGAACAAATCCTGATTGCATATGTGGGTGTCATGATTTTACTAAAAAGAAAAGTAATCAAAATAATTTGGCGTGGCATACATATGTATCACAATCTTTCTAAAAATGGGAATAAATTAAAATAATTTATGATTTCGCACACAAGTACTACATTTTTCCTAAAACATGGAAAATAAACAAACAAATTCTGATTACATACTTAAGTGTCGTAATATTTTCTTGAAAGGAAAATAAGTAAAAAATCAAATCATGATAGTGTATGTATGTGTCACCATTCTTCTACAAAGATAAAATGAATCAAAATCACAATATTAAAACAAACAGATTTGGTGTCTAATACAGCATAAAACACAAGGCATCCTAGCATTGATTCCTCCACTAACCACCGAAAAATGTCCACAAATTATTTATCTCTTCACATAAAGTTCAATTCCACAAAAACCAGCTTACACAGACACACTTATTTTCACACCTCTTGGTAATTGATAACTAGATGCAGTAAGTCATTTTATCAATTTCTGATGAGTCTGTCGAGATATGGATGTTTTATATATGAAACATTATTTGTTCTTAATGATAAGTTGGTTCAAAACATGGAACTCAATGCATAGGCGTATACTCTCTTCCTCCTTCACAAATAGTATTATGGTGACCCATAATGCATAGGCGTATACCTGATTTGATATACCTTTTTTTCACAATCCTTGCTGGCTGGGGAATTTGAGCGAACACATGGCGGGCAGCGTGGTTGGAGCGAACCCATCGTCTGCAGTTCGGCCATAAACGCATTAACATCGTCCGCATTTATTCTGTAAGGCATGTTTATAGTCTGAAAGAGCTTTGCTGATGACATCACCTACATGCCCAAATTATTTACAGAATTTGGGAGTGACCTGGTGGATTATTAGGAATGCACACATGCATACAAGGGGAGCATTGCAAAATTAAACACCCATTAAACAAGTGAGATGCTAGGTTTGAACTTAGTTCATCGACTTGAAATTTCATATTTCTTTGTTTGATTGCTATAACCAAAGGGAATACATCAAATTGAAGCCAGAGCCCCATCAAGTTTCAGGACTAATGATTGGAACAGCATCCAAAATGAACAAACAAATGAATGGACAAGAGGGGAATTGAAACCTCACATTAACCTTGTAGCCCCTGAGCATGAGCTTGCGCACCACAATCCGGCCGATCCGACTCGTCGCCCCCACCACCAGCACCGTCGTGTCATGCGCGCCGGGGATGCTTAACTCGCACATGGGCCCGCGCACAGTCACGCTGTCCAGCCACACCTCGTCAAACATCTGCCAAGATTTTCGGCCCAGGCCGACGGGGTTGACATCGCCGAGGGAGATCGACACCGGCGCCTCATCGTCCCTCTTCGGACCCTTCTTCTGCTTGGGCGTGGGCTTGGGCTTGTCATCGGCGCTGAGTTCGTTTTTAGGGGAAACGAGGGCAGAGAATGAGCGTTTGAAGGGAGGACGCAGATGGGTCCCAGATGGAGGTAGACGCAGATGGGTCCCAGATGGAGGTCAAAGATGGCGAAGATGGCGGTCGAAGATGGCGGTCGAAGATGGCGAAGATGGAGGTCGAAGATGGCGGTCGATGACAAACTTCCGTCGAAGATGGAGGTCAAAGATGGAGGTCGAAGATGGCGGTCGTCGCCAGAGGGAAATTTAGGGCTTGGGAGCGGGATCGGGAAATTTAGGGCTTGTGTTCCCGCGGCTCAGGCTTGGGAAGCGGGATCAGGGAATTTAGGGCTTGGGAATTTTTGTTTAAGCGCTATTAAACGAATATATATAATTATATTTTTTTAATAAAAGTGCTTACGTAACGATTAGTACCATAGCGCTAATATATAGCGCTATGTAAGACATTACTTGGATAGCGCTTTAACGAAAAGCGCTATCTAAGTGTTTTTTCCCTTAATTTTGATTTATTTTTATTTTCTATAAGTGCAGAAGCGCTATACAAGAGCTCACTTAGATAGCACTTATTAGAAGCGCTATCTAAGTGGCGTTACCCAAGCCTAAATCTGTAGTAGTGTGTTCATATATATATATATATATATAACTAAGGTTATAAAAGAAATCAGTGTTAATATATTGTTAGATTAACTAACAACTTATTACCAACGTTATAAAAGAACTAACATATAACTAGCTTACTGCTAACTTATACTACTAATATACTAAGTTTTTAATAACAGTTAACATCCTATTAACATTCCAATGCTACTGTTATGTACATTCACATATATCAATTTATATTAACTTATTCATTTTAAAAAAACAGGGTATTCTAACATTTTGATCTTTTCATGTACTGATAGTATTAATAATCCACGTTTTACATGATATTAGTATCTTATCAAATAAATATGCTGCTATTATTAATACTAGTATGATAAACTAAACTGTATCCATTATTAAAAATTATAAAAGAAAAAACTGGCAAGGCATGCACTAACTTACGTGATGTCGGGTACGTGCGGCGAATAGTCGAGGAGATGAGGAAGACGCGGCGTCGGAGGCGGATTTGGAGGAGAGCGAGGTCGCCGTGCGGTGGTTGAGGCAGGGTCGCTCGCTGGTCGGGAGGTGGCCTGGGTCTGAAAGAGGGCTAGGGGTGGAGCACAGACGGAAGGAGGCCGGAGGGAGGTCATCACAGGGAGGTTACCGGCGGGTGCTGCCATTAGACGGGGGCGCCGGTGGACACGTGGTCGGTGGGGGAAAGACGGCAGGCGCACATGAGGAGAACGGTTGCTACCGTTCGCGAGAGCTGCGCGCGCGAGTCGCTGTCGTGGCTGGCGAGAAGAAAAGGGTGGTCGGAGCTGTTACGGTCGCCGGCGTCGAAGAAGATGGCCGGAGTAATGTGGATGCGTGGATCTTAGAGGTGGCGGCTGTTTCGTCGTGAAAACCCTAGGGGCATTATAAAACGTGGGGTTTATTTGTTTTGCAAAAAAAAAAGAGAACGGCTGAGATCTCAATATTGAGTAGCCCTAGGATTTGGGTGTTGAAAGTGTCTACAAAGTTTCGGTTAGACCTGAGAAATTTTAGGCCTCCACCCAAAGTAATAAGCTAAGACCTTTTTAGAGTAATTATCTATTACCAGCATGTTTTCAAAAGCCCACTGTGTTAGCTTTATAGCACTAGGCATAACACCCTTTTCTTATAAATCAAATGTTATGAAATATATATATATAATTTGTAACTAGGTAATAAAATAAGTCCATTATTAATGTTAACAATGATGAGTTAGCTAAATGGAAACGTACTGCACCAATTCAAAATATATATTTATATATAATAAAAAGTGTTTTTTATATAATTAATAAAGTGTTAATGCGGGTTGGTCCATCGACGTCTGAAAATTACAAGGAAAATATCGGGGTGATCGCGCCTCCGAGAGAGTCATGAATACGGGATTCGGTCGCACATTAGATTCACAGAAAATGAACCAAAAATAAAAAGGTCCGGCGACGAAGCCTAAAGTCACGCCGTCTCTCTAATCAAAGCTGATTTGTGGGAGAACGACCGTGAAATGACGTTCACTAAAAATCCCACAAATAACTACTCTTCCTTACGGTCACAACAACATATCACATCGTATAGTCCGGATCTAAGAAGAGGCCAAATAAAATACGGGTACCAAAAGTACGTACATGCAGAAAATACGAATGGTCGGAAAGCGGCCGTTACATTCTACCCACCTTAGAAATGATTCCGCCCTCGGAATCCCTTATAATAATAATATTTATATAATATTATACCCGCAACTCTCATATCCACACATAAAGATCGCTAATCCTATAACTTCAAACAACGTTCCTCAATAATCCATCATAACGCATCTCTCCACTGGATAATGCACCAACTAGAATCACACCCTCTCACCTGACTATAGATCCACATCATCGCCTACCAGTCTTCATTCATCTCGCCCCCAATACATTCTCCATCATATCGACTCACAAGTTTATCCTCCAAATTCAATGAACCATCAAGCCACATCTATCCTTACCACTATTATCTAGTCTCCTAATTATATTAAATCCATCTTCATAACATCCATCCGTCTCAACACGTCACGCCATCTCCAATGCCTCCTCACCTCAACTTAATAATCTAGTCTTGATGCTTTTAAATACTCTACTCATTCCCATGATCACCCAAACTCATACCATCCCGTCCTAGCTACTCCTATCTATCACTCGTCCAAATTTCAGATCGATTTAATACCCATCTCCATGTATATAATTTCATCCAACCAGAATTTCCCATTGAGTCCGTCACACATCGTTATTATAAATAAGTCCTGGACAGCTCATTCTTTTCATCCAAAGAAATCTAATCCAATATCCTTGTGTTCCAAAAATCAAATAAACATTGCTATAATAAATCTCATCTCACCCTGAGCCTACCCGCAAACAAAATCCTATAACAATAATAGCTAGTCCCAATAATATAACAACAATAAACATAACATTTCTAAGGGAGAAAGAAGAGAAGAGAAAACAAACTTAAGGCCAAAGACATATATATATATTTTAAAAAATATAACATGTGAGAAAACGTGTGGAGTTGTGGTAATGGATGAGGAAAAATAGGTTCGTTGTGAACTTGTGTGCTTGTTTCAAAACTCTAAAGATTTGATTTAAAAGAAAACAAAGTTTTGTTACAATCACATGCATCCAAGGATAAGCTATACTATAATACGAAAAACTAAGTCCAAGGAGTTGCTGCTATGATGCAATTCACACCCATATGAATACCATCATTCAGACAACTTCTTACATATATTACGAACCACACTGATTATATACACATGACACGAGAGACGATCATTAAAGTCCTAAGGGTAGCACACTCTTACATGTCCACACACTCTACCTATATACATGCACCATGACGACGTCACAAACCCAAGGGCCCCCTACTAAACTGGAGATAACACAGACAACTACAAGCACTAATATCTACACAAAAGAAGGGAAACAGAAGCCAAAAGTGTAACGAAATAAGATCGGAAGGAACGAGTTCAAATAAGGTGGGGTAAGGAGATAGTTGGTTAGGTGGAACAAAAATATTGCTCAAAATAATTAAATAGATGAAAGGAGAATTACGTGGAAAATATGGTATCATATACTTTATACTTATGTAAAAATGTAGAAATAGTGAGCAGATGGTAGAAAATATTGCAACTCAGAAAAAGAGTTAGACGAAGGAAAAAGAGGAGAGTGAGATAGTGATTGTTTTGCAAATGAAAATAAGTTTAAACACAGATTCTTGAAGTATGAGCACGATGAACATAGGGCTGCTATATATATATACACACAAAAAAATTAAAGTTCTCTATTAGTTTAGAAAATATTTTAAAAGTACGTACGGTAAGTGGATAGAAATAAATTTTGTAGTTTAGAAAAAAATAATATATATATTGAATTATCGAAATGATAACAAGGTTTTAAAACTGAAATACGAAAGATACCGATTTGAAAATAAGTACGAGATAGTAACTAAAAATTTACGACCAAGAAGGTTTCAAAATCAGTGAAAGAATTTAACTCAACCGAAAAGCAAGAAATTTTAAACGTATAATAAGGGGTTTTCAAAGAAATTAAGCTGAGCGAAGAACTTAATAAGGAATTTCGAAAATACTTTTAGAGGAAGCAGAATTGGCAAAGGGAAAGATTCGAAGGATCAACGATAATCGTCAGGAAACGATCACATGAATCGGGAGAAAGGAAAGTGATCACATGATGGATACACCTCGGATATGATTCATGAAAGCTACGACGGAACTCTACGGCCGATAACACAAAAGTGTAATGATCAGGAAGACGCTAGAAGTTAGAGGTTCTAGTTATCGGGCCGTCTAAATATCAGGAGAACTCAGTATTAAGTCTTCCTAATGAATTAGACCGTAATTGAGATCTCAGGGAGGGGTCCTAAGAGAATCAAGATTACGTTCTGCTGGGCCCAAAGTCGATGGACCCGAGCGAACGACTAAAAGAAGGGCTCTAGAAATCTAACACGGTCAGAGTCAAGTGTGGGCTACTAAGGTATCCTAGGATGAGGATGACTAAATCTTAACCAAGGTGTCAGACTATCAAATCCGGACGTCTACCTAAGCCTTCCTACCATCTAAGGCAAGGAAAACCCTATTTAAACTTGTACATGTTAAACTGGATATATTAAATAAATGTTGTACTCCTATTGTTTTGAACTTTTTGCATGACCTTCATGGGCCACCACTAAAACCTGTCACGCCCCGCTTCCCAAAAATACGGCGGCAAAGCGTGACTAAGGCCCGCTTGGACCGGAGCTATGAAGCCCGAGCCCAATAAGCGTCTGTAGGGGTACCATTTTAAAAATTTCAGGTTCTTGCATTTATAAAGTTCGAAACAATAGAAAGTACAGAAAGAAAGTTGCATTCATTAATATAAAGAGTTAATATCCAGCGAGTACAAAAGTCTAAAAAGAGGGAAGCCCAAGCATGGCAACAACCAACGAAAGAGCAAACTAAAAGTAGTAACCTCTGAAAGGTGGCGACCGAAAAGTCCACAAGGTTTGGTCCTCGTCAGCACGTACTCTGTGTTGACGTCCTCTGGCTCTACGTCCTCGGGTAGCTCTGCCTGGTCGTCGTACTCCGGCTCGACACCTGACGTACAGTACCAAAGAAAGGAACTGTACATCAGGTAAAGTCTACAAAAGAAAGTTAGACTCTACTGCAAATGTACTGAACTATTAGACATCATTTTACTGGTTGATTTGTATGCTGGGGTTATAACTGAGAAGTAAAAGAAGGAAGTAACGCAGCAGGAAAAGTAAAGCGTAGCAAGCAGTAGTCGTAGCGTGTGCTACCGACCACGGGACTATCCTAAAGGTGACAGGACAAGACGGAACTAGACAAGACAAGACGGACCGGACACGTGAGACACGAAGGGTTCACACCTTACGGTTCGAGGGGGATCAGACCCTCTCCCCGTGCGCACGCTCAACCCTACCCCAAACCCAGGAACTCAGGACAAGAAGTACATAGATCACTTCCGCTAGGGAAGCACCTGAAACGCCCGCAAGATTTTTGTATCACGGAGATCACTTCCGCCAGGGAAGCATCTGAAACGCCCGCAGGCTTTTTGTATCACGGAGATCACTTCCGCCAGGGAAGAATCTGAAATGCCCGCAGGCTTTTTGTATCACGGAGATCACTTCCGCAAGGGAAACATCTGAAACGCCCGCAGGCTTTTTGTATCACGGAGATCACTTCCGCAAGGAAGCATATGAAACAGGGACATGACATGACAAGTGTAAGGGAAAGTTATTTTAGGGTGTCCACACGCACGAACACACAAGATAATCCTACGGTGTCAAAAGTTGTTGTTTGTCGATCTTAGACTTCATCGTCAAGTCTAAGTCGTCAGGGCGACCCGGACGCTATCATTTCACGTCCGGTTCTATACACTCACCATCTAACCGTTCTAACAATTTAAGACCAAGACGCGGTCAAAAAAATGCAAGTGGGTACACTTACCTGTGGTGGCGAGTGTGTCATCCTCCCGGGCGTCTCGTCCAGTCGTCGCGTCCACGGTAGTCCGTCTGCAAGAGGTCTCGGCGACGGTGTCAGATCGCGTTTTTCAATAAATCCAATTTAAGTTTTGTTTCTAGGTTCAACAGGGCTATCCTAGCAGTCAAAGTCACGTTTTTGTTTTGGTTCAGCCTAGTCGACGACTATCCTATGTGCACAGAAATTCAGTCCGTTCGTCGATTTTCTATGGTGGACAACGTTTTAAGGATGCAGAAATTAACTTTAGTTTACGTTGACAAATTTTAGATTAGGGTTTACGGTTTGCTACAGGTGGGTTCTACTACACGTTAGGGGACTAACCTTTTTGACGTCGTTCAAAAAGTGGATGTCGGGTCTGACCGGTGATGGTCCGTCTAGTTCGACGGTCACGCGTAGATCTGGTGTCGGGTCTGGAATCGGCAACGGGTTGCAATGAAAGACGTATTATATCTGTGCCATCAGATTTACGGTATCAACTAAAACGTCTTAATCAATTAAAATAATGAAAACTATCATACGAATACACTGTTCATACCATCAAGTTAAGTCATTCACAGCGTATGGTAATATTCAACATCAAAATAGATTACTAAATAGGTTACTTTCATATATATATATATATATATAACTAAGGTTATAAAAGAAATCAGTGTTAATATATTGTTAGATTAACTAACAACTTATTACCAACGTTATAAAAGAACTAACATATAACTAGCTTACTGCTAACTTATACTACTAATATACTAAGTTTTTAATAACAGTTAACATCCTATTAACATTCCAATGCTACTGTTATGTACATTCACATATATCAATTTATATTAACTTATTCATTTTAAAAAAACAGGGTATTCTAACATTTTGATCTTTTCATGTACTGATAGTATTAATAATCCACGTTTTACATGATATTAGTATCTTATCAAATAAATATGCTGCTATTATTAATACTAGTATGATAAACTAAACTGTATCCATTATTAAAAATTATAAAAGAAAAAACTGGCAAGGCATGCACTAACTTACGTGATGTCGGGTACGTGCGGCGAATAGTCGAGGAGATGAGGAAGACGCGGCGTCGGAGGCGGATTTGGAGGAGAGCGAGGTCGCCGTGCGGTGGTTGAGGCAGGGTCGCTCGCTGGTCGGGAGGTGGCCTGGGTCTGAAAGAGGGCTAGGGGTGGAGCACAGACGGAAGGAGGCCGGAGGGAGGTCATCACAGGGAGGTTACCGGCGGGTGCTGCCATTAGACGGGGGCGCCGGTGGACACGTGGTCGGTGGGGGAAAGACGGCAGGCGCACATGAGGAGAACGGTTGCTACCGTTCGCGAGAGCTGCGCGCGCGAGTCGCTGTCGTGGCTGGCGAGAAGAAAAGGGTGGTCGGAGCTGTTACGGTCGCCGGCGTCGAAGAAGATGGCCGGAGTAATGTGGATGCGTGGATCTTAGAGGTGGCGGCTGTTTCGTCGTGAAAACCCTAGGGGCATTATAAAACGTGGGGTTTATTTGTTTTGCAAAAAAAAAAGAGAACGGCTGAGATCTCAATATTGAGTAGCCCTAGGATTTGGGTGTTGAAAGTGTCTACAAAGTTTCGGTTAGACCTGAGAAATTTTAGGCCTCCACCCAAAGTAATAAGCTAAGACCTTTTTAGAGTAATTATCTATTACCAGCATGTTTTCAAAAGCCCACTGTGTTAGCTTTATAGCACTAGGCATAACACCCTTTTCTTATAAATCAAATGTTATGAAATATATATATATAATTTGTAACTAGGTAATAAAATAAGTCCATTATTAATGTTAACAATGATGAGTTCGCTAAATGGAAACGTACAACACCAATTCAAAATATATATTTATATATAATAAAAAGTGTTTTTTTATATAATTAATAAAGTGTTAATGCGGGTTGGTCCATCGACGTCTGAAAATTACAAGGAAAATATCGGGGTGATCGCGCCTCCGAGAGAGTCATGAATACGGGATTCGGTCGCACATTAGATTCACAAAAAATGAACCAAAAATAAAAAGGTCCGGCGACGAAGCCTAAAGTCACGACGTCTCTCCAATCAAAGCTGATTTGTGGGAGAATGCCCGTGAAATGACGTTCACTAAAAATCCCACAAATAACTACTCTTCCTTACGGTCACAACGACATATCACATCGTATAGTCCAGATCTAAGAAGAGGCCAAATAAAATATGTGTACGAAAAGTACGTACACGCAGAAAATACGAATGGTCGGAAAGCGGCCGTTACATTCCTCACCCACAGACTTCTCCCTTCCCCCTCACTTTCCCCCTTCCTGCAACCACCAACTCAACCCTAGCCACACACTCTGACCGCCACGGCAACACCTCGTGGCCCCATAATTCCAGTGCCTCGAGATCCTTCCCTCCGCTGTTCAGCCAAGCCATCGATGTCGCCGCCTCTAATCGTTCTCCCCATCGAGCATCCATGATAGCGTCGCAACTACCCTAACGTTGCCGGCGCCGCCTGTAGCTCTGCTGTCGCAGCCGTCGACCACCCGCCGTCTGTCGTTGTCGTCACCGCAGCCGCACCCCGAAGCAGCCATGCCTCCCACTTTGAAAACTGTAAGTGGCTTTCTCGTTTCCGTGAACAGTGTTGCCCATGCAAATATTTGCAAACTGTATAACTATATATGCATATTATAATACTAGTTTAGAGTACTAATATATTAAATAATTAATTAGGATGTATGCTAGTTAGTATCTACATGGGTATATATGTGTGTATGTGTGTGTGTGTGTGTTATATTATGCATGTGTCAGTTCAATACTATATCTATTATACATTTCACGACTTTGTCCTACGTGGCGGCAAAAGTATGACTAGGACAAAATCTTTGTCCTACGTGGCGGCAAAAATATGACTTGGACAAATTTGATGACTGTGCTTTTCCAAATAAATAAATCCAAAAAATCCAAAAGTTTTTCAATTTTAATTTTTTTAAATCTCATATTACTTGGTGGAACCGGAACCGTGCCCTACGGGCACGTGTTATGACTAGTGAAGTTATATATTATTATCTTTAGATTTTATAAACTAAAACTGTAAGCTAAGAAGCTAGCTTGGTGCTAAGACCCGTATGTGACAAATCTGGCCCATCAATCACTTGTTTATGTCATATGAAATGTTATATTATAACAAGATAGCTGTGTTTGTGTGTGTGTGTAATATTATTTTAGTTTAAACACTCTTAGCTTAATAATTTCAAATTTAAATGACACATATATAATATGCCTTTCATTGTGATCACGAGGGCACCCGAAAACGTTAAATTAGGCAAGTGTACATTTTTACATGTTTTATAACCGTTGCATTTGATCGTTTAAATTGGGATATTCCGATATGCTAGTGTACATCTTTACATATTTTATAACCGTTACAGTTAATTTGTTTAAACTGAGATATTATGATATGCAAGTTATGCATTTTCTCCACATTTTAATTATCGTCCCATTTAAAACTACATATGCTTGATGGGAAATCGAATCCCACCCCTAAGTGGTTTTGATGATGAGCACACCAAATGATATTAGTCTGCTATCTACACTACAAATGTGCAGGTTATGCTACAAACGGTGACTTTACGCATACTCTGTAACGACTGGTTTTCATGTATTTGGATTATTTATATTAAATATATGTTTTGGTGGATTTCTCCTTATGCGTGGTTTTCGTCTCTGTAGCTTTCACTTTCGATCGTTTCGTCGTGTTTTCCTAGCTTCTTCCGTTGATCGTCGATTTCGGAGTAAGTCATTCGTGACGGGCTCCATATCGGTCATATCTTATTGTTATATCAAGCCTAGGAGTCTTAGGAATCGATCCCGGAGCTTCGCGCTTCATTTTGGAACTTTCTGTGCACGTTAGCCGGTACAAGAAGGGGAACCGACCGACTAGATGACGATTTAGTCGGTCGGCAAACCTTCATGGACCGACTAGTGGGCTTTGTTAATTGTACAAGAGTTACTATTTATCGTTAGTCGGTCTAAGAACATTTGTCGACCGACTAGGTTGCAAAGTATTCGGTCAGAAATCGTTCTTTAACCGACTAGCTCTATGATCATTTTTGATACCAAGTACTATTCATTCTTAGTCGGTCTAAGAACGTTTGTCGACCGACTAGATTCGAAACTAGTCGGTCAGTAGTTGTTCTTTGACCGACTAAATATAAATCCTATTTTTGTACATGAGTTATTGTTTGGACTTAGTCGGTCTACGTTGGTCAACCGACCGACTAGTTCCCGAACTAGTCGGTCAGAGGTTGCCATTTGACCTACTAATCAGTATCGAAACCCTAATTTCAGGGCAACCGCCAGGTCGTTTTCTATAAATACCCCACTTCATTTCTTTTCTTTCTTTCTCTTCTTTTGGCTTCTTTCCTTCCCCCTTGACCTCTGATCTTCCCCAACCTTCCTCTAGCCTTCCTCCTTCATCAAGAGCCTCTCGCCCCTCTCCATTTAGGCCAACTACCATGCCCTAGGCCATCTCCAACCCCCAAAATCCCCAAAACCCCCAAAACCCCATTTCTCCACATTTCTCCATCCATTTCCAGATCTGAACCATAGGTTCCCCCGATCGTTTCTTCCATTGTCATGCTTGCTCGGCATTATTCTTCCGCTCCGATACGGTAATAAATCGATCTCTTAATATTCTCATAACCCATTTGTGTTTTTGTGAAATCCTAATAAAACTAGGTTGGATGTTGTTCTAATATTTTTTTGCCATGGCAGTGATCTCATCTCCGTAGTTAGCATTTGTGTGACGGCCTCGTTGATCGTCATCCTCGGTGCTAGGTAAGTGAAACTTGCCACTTAGGGTTTTGGGCCATGTCTTAGGCCATTTTCTTGTTATAGGCGTAAAAGAGACTAGGCGACGAAATGATACTCGCCTAGGTGCAATTTCAGGAACTAGCTTGACAACAAAGCTAGATCCGATATTTATCATGTTGCACAACTACCATGTCATGTTTAATTTCCATTAACGGTACACGAATTAATTGTCATGTCATTGCATTCTTTAAGTGTTCCCGTGATTGCGTAGCTCCGCTACACCTTGTGAAATGATTGAGGCTAGGTGCACCCCTATGCCAAATGAAATACGCTCCTGGTTTGTGATCCAGGAAACGAGCTCTTATGCGGGGCAACCCTGGCTCATTTACTGAGCATCGTGTACAGGGACCCTGGCTCGTTTACACGTGGGTTTTGGGGTAAGAGTTAAGCGGCCATTCAACTGGGAGTCTGCCCGATCAGCAACTGCAGTTGTAAGGCGTAAACTTTGGGTTCTGGGGTAGTGTTAAGCGGCCAATCAGTGTGAATGTCCAACAGTTCAGCTGTAAGGCGTAAACATCTACAAACAACTTGAAACGTGACTAGTGAAAAGATTGAGATTGCTAGTAGTTTGGCTACTCTTGACATGCCCTGATAAATTGTTCTCTTGCACTTATTGTTTCACCATGTCTTACTTGTGCACTCATACCATAACTGCCATGTCATGCATACTATAACTGCTAGGTTGTTAGTTTACCTTACTTTCAGTTTCCTTGCCCAAGTATTTTAGACTTGCTGACATGTGCCCCTTTACTCTTTTGGGTGACACATGTTAGATCCTGAGCCTGAGTTCATTGTTGAGGACGAGGTGTTTGCGGACGCCGAGCCCGAGCCTGTGTTTGATGAGGACTTCGTGGACACGGGCGATCGGTTGTAGAGACTGTTTGTGTTGTTGTTTAGACCGTTTTGTTGTCGGTGCGTGGCACCAATACTTTGTTATGTTGTCCCTTTTGTTGGCCTTGTTCTGGGCCTTTAGACTCCTTCTTTTAGCCTGGTGGCTTTTCTGGATGTTGAACTAAATTTTCATGTTGGACAAATTCTGAGATTTGAGATTTTATTTCTGTCTCTCCTTGTGTTATTATTGTTGTTCCGTTTGTGGTTACAGGGACCTGCTTATGTTTTATTGACGCTTATCGGGTTTCGGGCTTCACAGCTCCACTCTCGTGCGGACCTTTTCACGTCTCACCTCCATTTTAGGGAAGCGGGGCGTGACAGATTTTGTTAGTGGCCCATGCAGGTCCTTTCTGTAACTGCGAATATCGGAATAACGATAATAATATTAGAATATCCAATAAACTAAGTTCGACATCCGAGTCATAAGCTATGAGTCTAATTGTTTCGTTTTCTGTGTCATGAGATGGCAGGAAGGCGATTTACCCGAAGTGGAGGTAGTGGTGCACCCCCTCATGACAAGGAGCGTGAGCGAGAACCCACCAATGGAGAGATGATGCAGATGATGCTTCAGATGATGCAAGTGCAGCAGGGCGTGCTACTGCAAGTCCAGAATGCTCCAGTTGTTCGAGCTGGTCGGGCAATCCAGGATGCCCCTCGCTCCGCGCCGGGAGCGAAGCAATTTCGGGAGCTGGGTCCCGCTTATTTTGATGGGTCTGAGGGTCCTCTGGCTGTCGATGAGTGGATTCGGAACATAGAGTATAATTTGAAGTTGGCGAAGATCACCCCGGTTGGATGGGTTGATTTGGCGAAGAGGCAACTCAAGGATAATGCTCGAAACTGGTGGGATGCGGAAGAGAAGATGCTGGTGGAACCGATAGCTTGGGCTACCTTTAAGTCCAGATTTGATGAGGAGTTCTTTTCGAAGGCTGCTAGGAAGGAGATGATGCAGCGCTTTATTGATCTGAAGCAAGGGAGCTTGACGGTGGACCTGTACCACCAAGAGTTCACTAGGCTGAGTCGGTTCGCACCGAAGATGGTGCAGGATGTTGATGAGAGGGCTCAGAGGTTCCTGCAGGGACTTGCTTTGGAGCTTCAAAGTTTTGTGTCTTCCTCTGATCTGGACTCTTATCAGAAGGTTCTGGTCGCTGCGAGGAGGCAGGAGCTGAACCTGAGTCAGAGGAGAGGACATGTTTCTGGTGCTGGGAAGAGGCCTATGGAGCAGGCCAGGGCGGTGGTTAGGCCTGGTTTCAATCCTAATCATCCGATGCAGTTTAAGAGGCCAGGATGGCCTAATCAGAAGACTTGCCATTTCTGCGGCAAGCCAGGCCACATCAAGGATCAGTGTAGGAAGTTTCTGGGCCACTGTTTGGTTTGTGGTGATGCTTCTCATGTCGCGAAGGATTGTCGGCATGCGAATCAGTTGCGGAGGGTGTTGGATCTGGATCCTAGCCTAGAGGGGGGGTGAATAGGCTAATAAAAAATTCTCGTGCAACCCACGAGAAATCACACACAGTTAAAAGCACAACCAGAGTAATGAAAAGAAGACACAGAGTACACAGCAGATTTACCCTGGTTCGGTCGTCCCAACGACCTACTCCAGTCCCCAAAGCTAATACTAGATTGAATAGTGCAATAGGTACAAAGTCACAAGTTAGAGCACGCTCAGAGCACCCTCTACGTCTCTACACTCGCCGGACTCTCAGTACCCCACACACAGTGTTTCCTCTCACTATCAATCCTAGCAAAGCTTTCTACCAGCTAGTCCCAAACTAGCTGGGTCCCACTTGTCTAGTCCCAACTAGACAAGTCCAAAAATAGTCCACAAAAAAAGGTAAAAGTTTCCCCACAGAGAACGTTACACTAAGACACAAATAAAAGAGTTTAAGGGTTTAGAAATGCTCAGTTTGTGTCCGTGTAGGCGTCTCTGTCAATCAGCACGTCGTCAGCTCCAATCTGACGCAAACGGTGTCTCAATCCGACTCATGGATGTCAAGATATGCACTGGTCTGTGCATAAAGCAATTTCAGTTCAATCCTCAATAAACTGCAGTCTGTGCGCTCAGCAACTTCTTAATAATAAAGCGGTCGGTGCACAAGGAAACTCAGTTCATTTCTTTTAGATAACGGCCTGTGCGCAAGGCAGCTCCCTTTAATTTTCCCCTTGCCACGTCACGCTCCAAAAAGCGTGCACAGGCAATTTTCGTTTTCGTAACTTCACTTCAATCTCCGCCGCTCGTGTTTGATCCCACGATCTCAACGCAGCCTCGCTTCGACTTTACGGCGGTTGCCTTCCCACGTCAGCTTCGTCGGTGACTTCGATAATGGCTTCAGCGGCGACGTTCTTCACGATGACTCGAGAATGATCCTCCGGTGATTTTACGGCATGCAGGCAGGAACAGGCAGCGGGTTCAACATGGGTGATGGTGGGTGTGGTCGGAGGCGATGAAAGCTCACAGCGGCGGATCAGCTTAGGGATGCAGAGGTTGCTTCGTCGTCGACTTCTCCGATGGCACAACGACGGCGGCGTAGCAGAGCAGCGTCGACGGTGGACGTTGACTTCAAGGTGAAGCTATGGCATTCAGGCGTCCTCTTCGAATGCTGATTTCTTCGGGAGCTTCTCTGGTGATCTAACTTCTTCTCCGACTCCCAGTGGCGAGCTCCTTGGATAGCGATGGCAAGGCGGTGAGGCGACGATCTTCGTGCAGCGGTGGTGGCGACTTTGTCTCTGACGTGCAGCGCTGTGGATCTCTGAGCGGCGAGACTTCTAGGCAACGGCGAGGCTTCGACAGTGGCGTTGGTACGGCAATGACTCGTCCCTGCTTCGAGCTTTCGTCGACGGATGCAATCCTCTTCGAGCCTTCAGCGTGCGGCATCAACTTCTAGTGACGATGCAGCGGCGATCTCTCCGGTGGTGTTTTGACGACAGCGGCTAGCGGATGTCTTCGACAGCGTCGGTTAACAGCTTCTGAGGTGGGTTCTCTGACGACGTCTTCGTCTTCTCTGAGCAGTGACCGGCGGCGAAACTCCACGACAGTAACAAGCGAAGACGGCGGTGCTCCGTCTCACGGTGGAGGCTTCTTTGAGGAACGGCGACGGCGGCGATGGCTCTCCGATGATCTGTGGCTTCGGCAGCTATAGCAGCTTGAGGACGAGATCTCTGTGTTGACAGTCCTCCGATGTGATCTCCGACTTCGGCGAGACTCGACCCCGGCGGCAAGGGCACGACGCTTGCGTGGATGTGGCGACGTTTGGTCGAAGTTAAGGGGTGAACGTCGCTTGCCCGTTGATGGTGCGATGGCTTGGCAAGACTATATAAGGAGAACTTATTTCTATGCTAGAGGACGATGATGATGGGCTTCTTAGATCTCTCCTCTCTCGTTCTAGCTTTTTCTTTGGCCGTCTTTTATTCAATTGTTTGGCTGCAAGCTCTCTTTTTGATTTTTTTAATGCCGTAAACTATTGAAGAGGGCTTCTTTCAATTTTTAATGGCCGCACTCAATATTGTAGCCCCTGTTTTCAACCCTAGGGAGGATGTGATTATATAGGGCTAGGGTTAGTTAATATTTGGCAATGGATGACCAACTAGGGAATTTGAATTTGACTAGGGATTGGGTTGAATCAACCAACTTGGGATATGATGTGTGATTCAAAAGGATTTGAATTGATTCAAACTCCTATTTGACCAAGTCCTATTTGA
Organism: Scilla litardierei; assembly: GCA_030789695.1. Lineage (NCBI taxonomy): Eukaryota > Viridiplantae > Streptophyta > Magnoliopsida > Asparagales > Asparagaceae > Scilla > Scilla litardierei. The sequence continues at coordinate 601,143,022 of CM061142.1, read as the reverse complement.
CCAAGTCCAACTCCTTTGCGCACACACTTCCTTCCTCTCCTAAGATGCTATATGAATAGCAATTCCGCCAAATAGTGCAAATATATTGTTTCGCCAAGCCTGAAACACACTGAGCATACACATTAGATATACCGACACGTTTTTCATCATCAAACCAAGTTCCTAGATCGTTGCTTCCAACAATCTCCCCCTTTTGGTGATGACAAACCCATAAAAGATTTGAGCAATAAGTATGTGTGTGTGTGAAGTGTGTTGAAGGGTGTAATGCAATATGAAACATGAGATGAATAAAGCACTACAACATGGCATGCACAAACTATTAACAAATACAATAGCATGCTACCCCTTTCTCAAGCTCCCCCTTCAACAAATAATAAAGTTCAACAAATAATAACGGGTTGTCAACATCTTTTCTTTCTCCCCCTTTGTAATCACCAAAAGTGGATTAATGAAGTCACAAAAATATCCCATGCAAAAATAAATCATTATTAGAAGTAGCGTGCAATTTGCATGAGTAGTCTATATAATAGGCAGTTCAAGTTCATATAATTTCATACCCGGACTTCTCCACCTTTGTGAAAGTGTAGTGATATAGACAATTAAGTACAAGAGGAGATTCAATTCCAGAAATTCAACCAAATCAATCCACATTTTCCAATTTTCATGAATATCACTAGGATTGATTTTTCCCACCTCATCAAAGATGAGTTCAAGATACCGAATCCCAAAAACATGGCCTAAAAGGGCTTTTAAATGTGGGATGGCATTGCTTGACGAGTTATATACACCAACGCTAACGATTACCCGTGTAGCACAAGTTGGATACTCGTGGGTTGTGTTTTAGCCATGAAGTGTATCCATTTTTCATACGGAGCAAATATCGTTTTTTTTCAATTCTTTTGTGCTCAATTTTAATTCATGGCTAAGCACATCATATCCCTTAGAAAATTCACAAAATAATCATTCCTACATTCACTTTCCATTATTCTTCAAAAGAATCTCCAAAAGCACTAAAAAGTCAAATATCGTGAAAGTGCAAATGTAGGTGTAGAAGTCAAGTTTGCAACTTATGAGACATGTCATGGCTACTAAAAAGAATAACATCATGTTCATGTAGCTACAACAATAATGAATTGACTTCTACAAAGAATAGAATTGATCATTCATTCAATATCACTCAAGAGATTCATAAGAGGATTCAATAAGCACAAATTTTTTTTTATTTTTCAATATTTTTTTTTCAGAAATAAAAACATTAAAAATCATCCATGCAAGCACACAAAACAAAATAAATCAAGCACACACCAAAAATCTATGAAGGTATGCAATGAAATGCAAAGAGGGATAGAAAATTATACCTTCTCGTCGCTTTTTGACGAAGGAGCTAAAAGAATGAGACATTGAGTTTATTGCTCCTTGCCAAAACTCCATCACACCTACATGAAAGGTGTTAAGTGTGACCTTGGAATCCAACAAGGTCCACTAGTGTTAGCAAACATAGTTTTAGGAACCCACACTTGTTTAAACTTGATGTTTGTGTTCCTAAATTTACAATAGTATGAAGTGTGGCCTACACTATCACAAGTAAAGCACTTTGCATATAAGTTCTTTGCTGTAGATGGTGCATTGTGGACTTTTTTGAATTTTGACTTTCCAACGTTTTTCGAACCAAATCCAAGTCCTCTTCTATTATTGCCATATAATTGATTCTCTAAAATAGCATCCAACGATTGTTTTCCCATAGAGAATTTCTTAATGGCTAATTCAAGATTAGAGACTTTGGATTTTAACAATCTATTTTCTTCCACAAGCAATGTGCATTTACTTATAAAAGCTCTCTTGTTTTCCTCTTCCTTCTTTCCAAATTCAACCATTTTTCTTTTAAAATCATTATCCAACATGCAGAATTTATCATTAAGCTCTCTAATAACATAGTCTTTTTCAGTTTCGAGCTTAATCAAATCAAGTTTAAGCATGCTAATATTATTCATCAAGGAAGGGCAAGAGAGACAAGGTGCTTCATCATTAAAACTGGATTTTTCCTTTTTCAGAATATCAATAGTAGAGTCACGTGCAACAATATCAATTTTGAGTTTTTCAATCTCTTTAGACATTTCATATTCAGATTGTTGCATTTCAAAGTTCTCATTTTGATAATAATCTATAGTGGATTCAAGCTCTACTATTTTATCTTGCATTTCTTTACAAAGAGTAAGGAGTTCAGTTTTACTACCAGAAGTTACCTCATTGTGTATTCCCATCAATGCCATGCATGAATGGGCTTCGTGTTCCTCCTCCTCGCTCTCAGCTTCGCTATCCATGTCCCAAGTAAGCACCTTGGATTTTCCCTTTTCTTTAGCTACCTGAGCTGTCTCATGTGGGCAATCCCTCATTCGATGTCCTATTTTCTTGCATTTAAAACAAGTCATTCTATTAGTAGTATTCTGATCATAATTTTGCTTAGAAGACTGAAAAAAGTTAGAGCGATTAAACCTGGGTGCCATTTCTGCTCTTCCTTGCTTGGTCTGGACAAACTTTCTGAAGTTTCTGACCATTAGCGCTATGTCATCATCATCATCTTCACTTTCGTCAGCTTTCAGAGCAAGTGGCTTGGTAGCTTTCTCTTTTTCCTCAGGTTTCTCCCTTTCATCAATATTTTGCAATTCAAGCTCGTGGGACATTAAATTACCTATTAAGTCCTCCACCCTCATCTGTGACAAATCTTTCGCTTCTTGGATGGCAGTGACTTTAGGCCTGAAAGAGCTTGGCAGAGCTCTTAATATCTTTCTCACCTGCTCAAGGCTAGAATATGGCTTACCGAGCGAACTAGACTTGTAGACAATGTTAGTGAATCTCGCAAACATTTCTGATATGGTCTCTGATGGTAGCATGCGAAATCCCTCGTATTCCGTGCTCAGAAGTGCAAGTCTAGACTCCTTCACCTGTGACGTTCCCTCGTGTGTCACCTCCAAAGTATGTCATATTTCCTGCGCAGTTAGACAATGTGAGATACGATTGAATTCAGATTTATCTAATGCACAAATGAGAGCATTCATAGCTTTAGCATTAAGAGAATAAAGCTTCCAATCATTATCATCCCATTTATAATCAGGTTTAAGCATCTCAATATTTTCAATTTTAATAACAGGTGATTTATAGCCTTTTTCAACAATTTGCCAAGCTTTATAATCAATAGAAATCAAGTAGTCATACGATTTGTCCAATAAGCATAGTCTACTCCATTAAATCTAGGTGGACGTGAAATAGACTGACCCTCAGCAAAAGCACTATCAATGTGGTCCATGGTCAAACTAGGCTAGATCTACTAAACTGGCTGTGATACCACTTGTTACATCTGGATCCTAGCCTAGGGGGGGTGAATAGGCTAATAAAAAATTCTCGTGCAACCCACGAGAAATCACACGCAGTTAAAAGCACAACCAGAGTAATGAAAAGCAGACACAGAGTACACAGCAGATTTACCCTGGTTCAGTCGTCCCAACAACCTACTCCAGCCCCCAAAGCTAATACTAGATTGAATAGTGCAATAGGTACAAAGTCACAAGTTAGAGCACGCTCAGAGCACCCTCTACGTCTCTACACTCGCCGGACTCTCAGTACCCCACACACAGTGTTTCCTCTCACTATCAATCCTAGCAAAGCTTTCTACCAGCTAGTCCCAAACTAGCTGGGTCCCACTTGTCTAGTCCCAACTAGACAAGTCCCAAAATAGTCCACAAAAAAAGGTAAAAGTTTCCCCACAGAGAACGTTACACTAAGACACAAATAAAAGAGTTTAAGGGTTTAGAAATGCTCAGTTTGTGTCCGTGTAGGCGTCTCTGTCAATCATCACGTCGTCAGCTCCAATCTGACGCAAACGGTGTCTCAATCCGACTCTTGGATGTCAAGATATGCACTGGTCTGTGCGTAAAGCAATTTCAGTTCAATTCTCAATAAACTGCAGTCTGTGCGCTCAGCAGCTTCTTAATAATAAAGCGGTCGGTGCGCAAGGAAACTCAATTCATTTCATTTAGATAACGGCCTGTGCGCAAGGCAGCTCCCTTTAATTTTCCCTTTGCCACATCACGCTCCAAAAAGCGTGCACAGGCAATTTTCGTTTTCGTAACTTCACTTCAATCCCCGCCGCTCGTGTTTGATCCCACGATCTCAACGCAGCCTCGCTTCGACTTTACGGCGGTTGCCTTCCCACGTCAGCTTCGTCGGTGACTTCGACAATGGCTTCAGCGGCGACGTTCTTCACGATGACTCGAGAATGATCCTCCGGTGATTTTACGGCATGCAGGCAGGAACAGGCAGCGGCTTCAACGTGGGAGACGGTGGGTGTGGTCGGAGGCGATGAAAGCTCATAGCGGCGGATCAGCTTAGGGATGCAGAGGTTGCTTCATCGTCGACTTCTCCGATGGCACAACGACGGCGGCGTAGCAGAGCAGCGTCGACGGTGGACGTTGACTTCAAGGCGAAGCTATGGCATTCAGGCGTCCTCTTCGAACACTGATTTCTTCGGGAGCTTCTCTGGCGATCTAACTTCTTCTCCGACTCCCAGTGGCGAGCTCCTTGGATAGCGATGGCAAGGCGGTGAGGCGACAATCTTCGTGCAGCGGTGGTGGCGACTTTGTCTCTGACGTGCAACGCTGTGGATCTCCGAGCGGCGAGACTTTTGGGCAACTGCGAGGCTTCGACAGTGGCGTCGGTACGGCAATGACTCGTCCCTGCTTCGAGCTTTCGTCGACGGATGCAATCCTCTTCGAGCCTTCAGCGTGCGGCAGCGACTTCTAGTGACGATGCAGCGGTGATCTCTCCGGTGGTGTTTTGACGACAGCGGCTAGCGGAGGTCTTCGACAGCGTCGGTTAACAGCTTCTGAGGTGGGTTCTCTGACGACGTCTTCGTCTTCTCTGAGCAGTGACCGGTGGCGAGACTCCACGGCAGTAACAAGCGACGACGGCGGTGCTCCGTCTCACGGTGGAGGCTTCTTTGAAGAACGGCGATGGCGGCGATGGCTCTCCGATGATCTGTGGCTTCGGCAGCTATAGCAGCTCGAGGACGAGCTCTCCGTGTTGACAGTCCTCTGATGTGATCTCTGACTTCGGCGAGACTCGACCCCGGTGACAAGGGCACGACGCTTGCGTGGATGTGGCGACGTTTAGTCGAAGTTAAGGGGTGAACGTCGCTTGCCCGTTGATGGTGCGATGGCTTGGCAAGACTATATAAGGAGAACTTCTTTCTATGCTAGAGGACGATGATGATGGGCTTCTTAGATCTCTCCTCTCTCGTTCTAGCTTTTTCTTTGGCCGTCTTTTATTCAATTGTTTGGCCGCAAGCTCTCTTTTTGATTTTTTTTAATGCCGTAAACTATTGAAGAGGGCTTCTTTCAATTTTTAATGGCCGCACTCAATATTGTAGCCCCTGTTTTCAACCCTAGGGAGGATGTGATTATATAGGGCTACGGTTAGTTAATATTTGGTAATGGATGACCATCTAGGGAATTTGAATTTGACTAGGGATTGGGTTGAATCAACCAACTTGGGATATGATGTGTGATTCAAAAGGATTTGAATTGATTCAAACTCCTATTTGACCAAGTCCTATTTGACCAAGTCCAACTCCTTTGCGCACACACTTCCTTCCTCTCCTAAGATGCTATATGAATAGCAATTCCGCCAAATAGTGCAAATATATTGTTTCGCCAAGCCTGAAACACACTGAGCATACACATTAGATATACCGACACGTTTGTCATCATCAAACCAAGTTCCTAGATCGTTGCTTCCAACAGAGGGCACCTGTTGCAGCACAACCTTTGCAGCAGAGAGTGCCTATTCCTGCCGGTCGTGGAGCAGATCTTGTCCCTCAGAGGCAGGCCTTTCAGCAGGCTTTTCCGCCGAGGAGGCAGGCTTTTCTGATGACCGCTGTGGAGAGCGAGGCTGTGGATGAGGTTATCACATGTAACTCTCCATCTGGCTGTTCCTTTCTTAGTTGGTTTTGTTTGTTAGATTATGTTGTTTGCTTGCACATGATTGTTTGCTAGACTAGGGCTTGATTGTTAGACTGTTTGTAGGTGTGATTTTGGTGTGCACATTCCCTGCACGAGTTCTCTTTGACTCAGGTGCGTCGATGTGCATTATTTCTCGGAGCTTCGTGGAGAAGTATTCCTTGTCGACGTCCCCTCTTTCCAAGAGTTGGAATATCGTTACAGGGAATGGCGTGGTCTCGGTGCATCTTGGTTGCAATTCTTACCCGTTGGTGGTCTGTGGACATGAGCATTACGCTGATTTCATTGTCCACAACATCATCAACTATGATGCGGTCCTTGGGATGGATTGGCTTGCGAGCTTCTATGCTACGATCGACTGTCGGAGGAAGAAGGTGGTGTTCGATATTTCCGGACATCCAGTATCTGAGTTCAGCCGAGGTAGCAGCTCGCTTGGTCCTGTCAGATTTCGGGCCAGGCCGGTGGAGATTGTGGCTATGCAGATGGAGCTGGAGAGGCCAGCTGTGGTGCGATATTTTGATGACTTATTCCCCGAGGAGATGTCTAGATTGCCACCTGATCGAGCTCTGAAATTTTCTATTGATCTTATTCTGGGAGCGCAACCGATTTTGAAGGCGCCGTATCGTATGGCACCCACTGAGTTGGAGGAATTGCGGAAGCAGCTGGATGAGCTTTTACAGAAGGGTTATATCAATCCTAGTGTGTCTCCGTGGGGAGCACCGGTGCTGCTGGTGAGGAAGAAGGATGGTTCGCGTCGCATGTGCGTGGACTATCGGGAGCTGAATGCGGTGACCATCAAGAATAAATACACGTTGCCTCGCATCGATGATATTTTTGATCAGCTTGGAGGTTCGAGGGTGTTTTCGAAGTTGGATCTGAGGAGTGGTTATCATCAGCTGAAGGTGAAGAAGGGAGATGTTCCGAAGACAGCGTTCAGGATGAAGTATGGACACTACGAGTTTGTGGTTATGCCTTTCGGTGTAACAAATGCACCCGCAGTTTTCATGAATCTGATGAACCTGATTTTCTACGACTTTTTAGATAAGTTTGTCGTTATCTTTATTAACGACATTCTGATCTATTCAAAGTCGGAGGAGGAGCATGCCTCGCACTTGAGGACGGTATTGGAGATTTTGAGGAGGCATTGGCTGTATGCTAAGTTTTCGAAGTGCGAGTTTTGGTTGGACAGAGTTGCTTTTCTCGGGCATGTGGTGACTGGAGATGGTATTTCAGTGGATCCCGAGAAGATCAGGGCCATCAGGGAGTGGCCTGTTCCACAGTCAGCGTCTGAGATCCGGAGTTTCCTTGGGCTTGCTGGTTACTATCGGCGCTTCATTAAGGACTTTTCTCGTATTGCTGAGCCGATGACCAGATTGACGCGAAAGGACGTACCTTTTGTTTGGTCGGGTGATTGTGAGAATGCCTTTGGTGTTCTGAGGGAGGGATTGACGACTGCCCCTATTCTTGTTGTGCCTGATCGCAGCGGTGGATTTGAGATCTTTTGCGATGCTTCTGGTAAGGGTCTCGGTTGTGTGTTGCATCAGCACGGGCATGTTGTGGCTTATGCTTCGCGTCAGCTCAAGACTCATGAGAAGAATTACCCGACGCATGATTTGGAGTTGGTTGCTATTGTGTTTGCGCTCAAGATTAGGAGGTACTTCCTGCTGAGTGAGAAAGTGAAGATCTTCACCGATCACAAAAGCTTGAAGTATATTTTTACTCAGAAGGAAGCGTCGATGGTTGGAGCTCATGGCGGATTATGAGATTGATTTGCAGTATCACCCTGGCAGGGTGAATGTGGTTCCTGATGCGCTGAGTAGGCTTCCAGCGGTGATGATTTTGACTTCACAGTGGAGATTACAACAGGATTTTTGCGAGTCTGGTGTTGAGATTGTTCTTCCTGGAGAGGCTTCTTCGTTGATGTGTATGCAGATACAGTCGACGATCGTGGATCGGGTCAAGGCTGGCCAGGCCGAGGATCCGAAGCTGGTGAAGATTCGGGAGCAGGTGGAAGCCGGTCTGCGGACAGACTTTTTGATTCATGAGGATGGCTCGCTGAGGTTTGGAGCTAGATTGTGTGTGCTAGCTGGAGATATTAGAGAGGAGTTGATGGTGGAGGCACACAGTTCGCCGTATTCTGTGCATCCTGGTGGGACCAAGATGTACAAGGATCTTCGTCTGAACTTTTGGTGGCATGGTATGAAGAGGAGTGTGGCTCGAAGTGTAGCTGAGTGCTTGGTTTGCCAGCAAGTGAAGGCGGAGCATCAGCGTACGGTAGGGTTGCTACAACCGCTTCCGATTCCGGAGTGGAAATGGCAACACATCACTATGGATTTCGTGACTGGACTACCTCGGAGTCCGAAGCAGAATGACGTGATTTGGGTGATCGTAGATCGATTGACCAAATCCGCGCACTTTATTCCGTTCTGAGTGGGACAGTCCACTGAGGCACTAGCGAGGAGATACATGGAGGTAAATTCTTTTACTCTCCGTTTTTATTTCCTTTTTCCTAGTTTAGATAGTGATGTAACGTGAATCGTGCAGGAGATCGTACGACTTCACGGAGTCCCCGTGAGTATCGTGTCGGACAGGGACACGAGGTTCACATCTCAGTTCTGGCAGAGTTTGTAGAAGAGTTTGGGTACGCGTCTGAGTTTCAGCACGGCGTACCATCCGCAGACGGATGGCCAGTCTGAGAGGACGATTCAGATCTTGGAGGACATGCTGAGGGCGTGCATGTTGGATTTCAAGGGTTCGTGGGAGGACCATCTACATCTGGTAGAGTTTTCCTACAACAACAGCTTCCAGGCGAGTATTGGCATGGCGCCTTTTGCTGCGCTGTATGGGAGGAAATGTCGATCGCCATTGAGTTGGGATGACGTTGGTGATCGGGAGCTGTTGGGACCTGAGATGATTGTGGAGGCTGTGGATGTTGTCAGGAACATTCGGGAGAGGTTGAGGATTGCTCAGGACCGTTTTAAGCATTGGGCGGATGCTAAACGCCGTCCTTTAGAGTTTCAGCCGGGCGACCATGTGTTCTTGAGGATTTCCCCGAATCGTGGTGTGATTCGCTTTGGGAAGCGAGGGAAGTTGAGCCCGCGATACATTGGACCGTTTGACATTTTGGAGAAGGTTGGCGAGGTAGCCTACCGCTTAGCCTTGTCGCCATCTTTGGAAGGAGTTCAGAATGTTTTCCATGTGTCGCAGCTTCGTCGATACATTAGCGATCCATCTCATGATGTGGATTTCTCGGAGATTACCGTTCGCCTTGATATGACGTATGACCAGCAGCAAGTACAGATTCTGGACAGGCATCAGAAGTCACTTCGGAACAAGGTTGTCAATCTTGTGAGGGTGATGTGGCGACACGGCTCGCCTGGAGAGTCTACTTGGGAGAACGAGGATGAGATGTGAGAGCGTTACCCACTTTTGTTTCCGGACACGTGAGTGTTGGGAAATTCCGAGGACGGAATTTTTCTTAAGCTGGGGAGGATGTAACGACTAGTTTTCATGTATTTGGATTATTTATATTATATATATGTTTTGGTTGATTTTCTCCTTATGCGTGGTTTTCGTCTCCGTAGCTTTCACTTTCGATTGTTTCGTCGTGTTTCCTAGCTTCTTCTGTTGATTGTCGATTTCGGAGTAAGTCATTCGTGAAGGGCTCCATATCGGTCATATCTTATTGTTAGATCAAGCCTAGGAGTCCTAGGAATCGATCCCGGAGCTTCGCGCTTCATTTCGGAACTTTCTGTGCACGTTAGCTGGTACAAGAAGGGGAACCGACCGACTAGATGACGATTTACTCGGTCGGCAAACCTTCATGGACCGACTAGTGGTCTTTGTTAATTGTACAGGAGTTACTGTTTATCGTTAGTCGGTCTAAGAACATTTGTTGACCGACTAGGTTGCAAACTAGTCGGTCAAAAATCGTTCTTTAACCGACTAGCTCTATGATCATTTTTGATACCAAGTACTATTCATTCTTAGTCGGTCTAAGAATGTTCGTCGACCGACTAGATTCGAAACTAGTCGGTCAGTAGTTGTTCTTTGACCGACTAAATCTAAATCCTATTTTTGTACAGGAGTTACTGTTTGGACTTAGTCGGTCTGTGTTGGTCAACCGACCGACTAGTTCCCGAACTAGTCGGTCAGAGGTTGCTCTTTGACCTACTAATCAGTGTCGAAACCCTAATTTCTGGGCAGTCGCCAGGTCGTTTTCTATAAATACCCCACTTCGTTTCTTTTCTTTCTTTCTCTTCTCCTGGCTTCTTTCCTTCCCCCTTAACCTCTGATCTTCCCCAACCTTCCTCTAGCCTTCCTCCTTCATCAAGAGCCTCTCACCCTCTCCATTTAGGCCAACTACCATGCCCTAGGCCATCTCCAACCCCCAAAATCCCCAAAACCACATTTCTCCAAATTTCTCCATCCATTTCCAGATCTGAACCGTAGGTTCCCCGGATCGTTTCTTCCGTTGCCGTGCTTGCTCGGCATCATTCTTCCGCTCCGATAAGGTAATAAATCGATCTTTTAATATTCTCATCACCCATTTGTGTTTTTGTGAAACCCTAATAAAACTAGGTTGGATGTTGTTCTAATATTGTTTTGCCATGGCAGCGATCTCATCTCTGTAGTTAGCATTTGTGTGACGGCCTCGTTGATCGTCATCCTCGGTGCTAGGCAAGTGAAACTTGCCACTTAGGGTTTTGGGCCATGTCTTATGCCATTTTCTTGTTGTGGATGTAAAAGAGACTAGGCGACGAAATGATACTCGCCTAGGCGCAATTTCAGGAACTAGCTTGACAACGAAGCTAGATCCGACATTTATCATGTTGCACAACTACCATGTCATGTTTAATTTCCATTAACGGTACGCGAATTAATTGTCATGTCATTCCATTCTTTAAGTGTTCCCGTGATTGCGTAGCTCCGCTACACCTTGTGAAATGATTGAAGCTAGGTGCACCCCTATGCCAAATGAAATACGCTCCTGGTTTGTGATCCAGGAAACGAGCTCTTGTGCGGGGTAACCCTGGCTCATTTACTGAGCATCGTGTACAGGGACCCTGGCTCGTTTACACGTGGGTTTTGGGGTAAGAGTTAAGCGGCCATTCAACTGGGAGTCTGCCCGATCAGCAACTGTTGTTGTAAGGCGTAAACTCTGGGTTCTGGGGTAGTGTTAAGTGGCCAATCAGTGTGAATGTCCAACAGTTCAGCTGTAAGGCGTAAACATCTACAAACAACTTGAAACGTGACTAGTGAAAAGATTGAGATTGTTAGTAGCTTGGCTACTCTTGACATGCCCTGATAAATTGTTCTCTTGCACTTATTGTTTCACCATGTCTTACTTGTGCACTCATACCATAACTGCCATGTCATGCATACTATAACTGCTAGGTTGTTAGTTTACCTTACTTTCAGTTTCCTTGCCCAAGTCTTTTAGACTTGCTGACATGTGCCCCTTTACTCTTTTGGGTGACACATGTTAGATCCTGAGCCTGAGTTCATTGTTGAGGACGATGTGTTTGCGGACGCCGAGCCCGAGCCTGTGTTTGACGAGGACTTCGTGGACACGGGCGATCAGTCGTAGAGACTGTTTGTGTTGTTGTTTAGACCGTTTTGTTGTCGGTGCGTGGCACCAATACTTTGTTATGTTGTCCCTTTTGTTGGCCTTGTTCTGGGCCTTTAGACTCCTTCTTTTAGCCTGGTGGCTTTTCTGGATGTTGAACTAAATTTTCATGTTGGACAAATTCTGAGATTTGAGATTTTATTTCTGTCTCTCCTTGTGTTATTATTATTGTTCCGTTTGTGGTTACAGGGACCTGCTTATGTTTTATTGACGCTTATCGGGTTTGGGGCTTCACAGCTCCACTCTCGTGCAGACCTTTTCACGTCTCGCCTCCATTTTAGGGAAGCTGGGCATGACATACTCCGAAGAAGCTCAACTACACTCGAGACGAAGACGAATTTGCTAGTTCTATATCAAGCACAAGATGAAGCCTATGCTCAAGCTTAATGAAGAAGGAACTCAAATTCAAGAGAAGAAAGCCTCTGTCAGATCAGCTTCCTGAAGGTCTTGTCTTAGTGTAGTGTGTGGGGGTTCTTAGGAATATGTTAAAGCCAAAGTAGATATAGCACACATACATAAATGATTTCGAAAAATTAATGTTTTAAATGTTTTAAAATCATTTTAAACTCTTGAGAGCAATTGCTAGCTTTTTCATATCCTAGTAGTCAATCTCCATTACACACAAGAGTTGACTGCACTCTTTGCTAGCTAAGTTTCAGAAGAAATTGCTCTATGAGTTGACTACCAAAGGAGGGAGTCGACTACCAGCTGGAAGCAAATTTTCCAATGAAACACTCTGGGAGTCGACTACCACTCCTAGTGAGTCGACTACAAGCTGGCGAATTTCAACGATTTGACTTCCTGATTTCTCTCATCCATTCTTAATTTTTGGGACGAAAGTCAAACCTCATTTGAAATTTGAATCCTCTCTTATCACTATAAATAAAGGACTCTATGAGATCTTTTTAGCAAACAACATTATTATCAATTCTAAAATCTCTCTTGTGCTAAAATTCTTAGATCTCTTATTCTTTCTGCTCTCGTTATTTTTTTAGCCAAATCTGTTTTAATTTCTGATCTCCTAATCGTTTTCAAAGTTATTATTTTTTGAGATCAAATTTTATTTGGCTATTAAAAAATCGTTTCTCAAAATCCGTGTTCTTCATTTTTATCTATTGAAAGGATTTTTGAAAACAAACAATCTAGATCACAAAGAATCATTTTATATCTTTGTGTGATCTAAAGATCGATTTGAATTCTTTTTTGCCACGTAATACACTTGTTATATTTTACTTTGGCTATAGATTCTGAGTGTAAATCCAAACTCCACTAATTTTTGTGGTGAGTTGAAAATCATTTTTATTTGTGATTTCCCCCTTGTTAAAAGGGAGTTGGAAATCCAAGAAAAGTCTAGGTGGTCGGACATCCTGGTCAAGTCTAGGTGTTTGGGAAATCCTAACGAGTGAAGTTAGGTATTTATATTGCTAAGGCAATAGTGGAAATCTCGTACTGGCTTGGTTGAGGACTGGACGTACCCAAGTTACAGGGAACTAGGATAAAAATCTCTATGTTTGCGTTTGCATTCTTCTGCGATTGTTTATACTTGTTCTTGCATTCTTTATTTGCTAACAAATTGTAACTTGTTCATATTATTGCAAGTTAATTATTTTGTTTATATTCGCTGTGTAAAGATCAATACTTATTTGTATAAAGATATCTGCTTGTAATCTTATTACCTTTCAGCAGAGTTTTGCCTGAAAACTCTCTGGGAGTCGACTACCATTCATAGGGAGTCGACTACCTGCTATGTTATCTCTCTGATTAACATTGCTTATAAGATTAACTTGTTGATTAAGAACCAAGCGTAGATCACTCTACTTGGTTTCTTAGGCAACATTATAAGGATTATAATTGTGTTAATCAAAGAACGAAAAAGATTTATTATTTGAACAACACTATTCAACCCCCCTTCTACTGTTGTTTGCCATCCACAGGATCCAACACTTGGTATCAGAGCGAGGCTATACAAGGCGATGGCATCAATATCTTTTCACTCTGAAGGACTCAACACCATGCGACTACCTCTATTCAACGGAACGAACTACGCTAGCTGGAAGATCCGGATGAAGACTCACTTGGAGTCACTAGACATCGAAGCGTGGACCGTCACTAAAGTTCCATACGCCGCACCTACCGAAGTTGAGTTCGGAAAATGGTCAGCTGACGACAAGAAGAGAGCAAACCTCAATGCAAAGGCGATGAATGAATTATTCTGCGCCGTGACATGAAAGAGTTCAATCGAGTCTCCCAATGCGAGACATCGCATCAAATATGGCACACCCTTCAGGTAAGTCATTAGGGAACTGAAAAGGTAAAAGAATCTCGTATAAATGTTTTACATTCTAAGTTTGAATATTTCAAAATGGAAGAAGGAGAGAGTATCACCGATGTGAATACTCGTTTTACTAACATTACAAATGAGCTCGCAAGTTTAGAAAAGAAACTCTTTGAATACGAGTAGGTGATAAAGATACTGAGATCTCTCTGGCCCAAATGGAAAGGAAAGACAACAGCCATTCGATAAGCACACAACGTGAAGGATCTTACCATCGAAGAGCTGATGGGAAATCTCATGGCGTACACTACTACAAAAAGGACCTTTAATAGCACACCTTTAATAGCGCTTGCCAATTATAAGCGCTGTTAATTAGAGGCACATATAATAGACAGCGCTTCTTTTTGCAAGCGCTGTTAAAGGTCGGAGAATAGACAGCGCTTCTTTCTGCAAGCGCTGTTAAAGGTCGGATAATAGACAGCGCTTCTTTCTGCAAGCACTATTTATTATAGGCACACATAATAGAAAGCGCTTATTTTTGCAAGCGCGGTTAAAGATCAGATAATAGACAGCGCTTCTTTCTACAAGCGCTGTTATCGGTTTGACAATAGACATCGTTTTCCTTGTTGCAAGCGTTGTTCTAGACCAAAGAGCTCAAAAGATTCGCAGGGCGGGCTTCCAAAATATTCACCCATATCATTTTCGTTTGCCCTATCCCCAGACCTAGCTTCTCTGTTTCTCATGTCTCAGATCCTACCTTCTCTCTCTCTCTCTCTCTCTCTCTCTCTCTCTCTCTCTCTCTCTCTCTCTCTCTCTCTCTCTCTCTCTCTCTCTGCAATTCGAAAAAGCTAATCCCTCAACGTTCGATTCAAGGCCAAAGTTTTAGATGCTCTCCTAATGCTCGCCACCATCGGTGTCAGAGATGGCTCTCATACTGGTGGACTCGACCTACGGCGCCGCCTTAATCGACCTGGAGGACATTGGGAGCTCCGTCGAGTCTCTTGAGCAAGTGCATCAAGGAAAATGTCCGATCTTTGGGTGATCTTGCCCTCCGGATCTGATCGCAAAGATCACCGGAACCCTTGATGAGGACATCACTGAACGCATTCGATTCGGCGTCGTCTGTAAATCTTGGGGAGCCGCTCTCAAATCGACGACCAATCTCCCTCGAGTTCGCCTTCCTTTGCTTTGTCTCCAGGACCGTGAAATCTGGCGCCTTTTCCTCCACGGCATTGGAAGCCGCCGCCAAATGAACCTTTTCAGCCTCGATCACAACAAATCATATGATCTCCTCACAACTAGTCGTCGGATCGGGCCACTGTCGTCCCACGGCTGGATTCTCACGGCGGACTTCAAGAAAGATGTGTGGCTGCTGCTGAATCAAGTAACAAAAGTGCAGATTTTGATCCCTCCTCTGCCGCAGTCTGGTCGAAATGATGTTTACAGGTCTAAGCTTATTGTGACACCTGAATCTCTTGCCATCATACTGGTTGGTTTCGTTGATGGTCTGATCCTCTGCTATCGTCGGCAGCTGAATCCAGAAGGAGGGGAGGACACCGAAGATGCATGGATGGAGATCTTTTGTGATAGTGTTGATGCTTGGACCAAAACTCTCAGACTTTGGGCTGGCAAGAGAGGGGCCTGCAGATGGGCGATCTCATGTATCAACAACGGTAAGGTTACTTTGAGTGCACAATGTGCATTCTCTACTGATTCAATCTTGGAATTCTGGTAAATATGTTTGCAAAGAAGTCCTGAATGTCATGTCTTGTGTCAATATTTCTCCATCAAGTGTCAAGGTAGATTGGCCTTTATACAAAGTCAAGTCGGTCTTGCTTCGCAGCCGAGGCGTGTTAATGATAGTTATGTTCATGTCAAATTGTGGCATATTTATGTGTTAACCAGAAATTGTTGATGCAGAACATATTAATATAGTTTAAGACCTGACTAAAAGGAGCATGTTTGTTGACACATGACATAATATTTCTAAAACGAATATTTTAATATTTTTGTCATCAAATACAAAATGATTCATGCTTCCCACTTGGGATTCATTTTTGAACATGTTGAGATTGTTAGGAAGAAGAAGGTTAGAGGGGAGTCCAGGGCACTCACTTAGGAGGACTACATGCACATGCAATTCAGTCACTGTGTATGTTTATTCCTTTCTTCATTGACCTTTCGTGTGTATTGAATGAATATATTGAGGCGATATTAACTTATCACATGAATATATTATGTTTGGTCAGGTTGTCAGAGAGACGCTCAGGCTTGGAAACATTATCAAGTTTGTTCACAGGAAAGCAGTTACAGATGTTCAGTTCAAAGGTGGGGGTTTTGGTATCCTTGAATCTCTTGGTCTTTGCTAATTGCAATAATTTTGAGAGTTTTAGCCAACAAATGCCAGTCAAACATTCATACTTGATTCAGGATATGACATCCCCAGCGGGTGGAATGTGATTCCAGTTTTTGCAGCCGCCCATCTTGACCCTAATTTATATGTTACTCCCCAGAAGTTCGACCAGTGGAGATGGCAGGTTAGTCATGCCCTTTTAGATGAAGATAAATGTATCCGACATGATATTTATGTTTTCTGATATACGAGAACGAGTATTTCGCCATTTAGATTGTATATGCACAAGTATTCTACAGTTTCTATGCACATATCTGTTCTAGCTCAACTGTATGTCACTCAAATCTCAACTGTAATGCTTGATGGCATGTTTTCACACAATCATATTGTTGGCTTTTAAAAAACAAACATTCATAAAAAATTTCTTGCTTTGAAGTGGAAGACAAGTAGTTGTAAAAGTAATTAAATTCATGATCATGATCCAATATATGTTTATATCCTGTAAAGTTTAAAGCCACGACAAATTTCTTCTATTCTGACATAGCGCATCAAGCATGCCTTATATTGCCTACAAATCCATCATCTATTTCAGATCGTTAATTATATTTCTATAACTTCTAGGCTTGTTTAACCCTAACTGAAAAAAAGAATCAAAGAGTTCATAAGCCAGTGCTTCAGCTACTTCTATTTTAACAAAATTTTTTGTCAGGTATATAGCCCATACTTTATTTATTTACAGAATAAGGAAGATTTCAAAGAGTTGATATCTGTTGGTAAGTTGTAATGTGTGTTGATGTGCAAGTGCAGAAGTAGAGAAAGAAAATTTGCATCTTGACTTCAGTTGTAATGTATGATCCGATCTTATTGTTATTTGATAAAACCCAAAAAGATATAATCTCAAACTTTTTCCATGTACTCAGGTTTTTATTTAAAGGAAACGTATACTTTCTCACATATGCAATACAAGAAATTATTCAAAAGAGACTTCATTTTTTATAACTTAAAGAATTTACATTTTATTGGTTCAAATGTTGGAGAACACACACATGAAATGGATATTTGTACACATCACAGGTACAAATTTGTTTCATGTATAGAAATTCGAGGAACTAAAATGAAACAAGTATATATTTTACCGAATGAATATACTCACCATGCCAACACAATTCACTCGTCATCAAAAGTAATCTAATCGGTATTTGATGGACATACCGCACCTAATGCTTAAAAATATATGATTGTGTGATACTGATCCAAAACAACTTCAGATACATAACAATTTACATCATTCGTCAACGTTTTATATCAGAATTTAACCCTTTTTGGTGAGCAATTGCTTATCACATAGTTACATATATTGTTGGTGCTGATAAAGACCATTAATATATATTTACATCACTTGAACATATATGCTTATTACATCATGGTTAGACAGTGGTTAAAGGACACGAGGATGGGATCTTCATGAAACCTACAACTTTGAAGTGTTTGATAAGTTAAACTAAGAAAGGGATGTGTGATTGCAAGGTTTCATTTAATTTCTTAAAAGCTTGCTCATC
This sequence comes from Scilla litardierei, assembly GCA_030789695.1. NCBI lineage: Eukaryota > Viridiplantae > Streptophyta > Magnoliopsida > Asparagales > Asparagaceae > Scilla > Scilla litardierei. The sequence continues at coordinate 601,125,195 of CM061142.1, read as the reverse complement.
AATACTAGATCCACAATGTTCATGCACGCAAATGTTCAGAATTCAGAAAAAAGAAAAGATGTGCTATGATCTATTCAGACTAATCTCATACATTGTCTTATGAAAATGATTTATATAGTTTTTTGTCAATTAACTTGAATATTTTTGCTTGGTCCTGATTACGAGGGACCTCGAGGGACCTGGTTTGTATCAACCGCACATATCAAATCTGAAAAAGGTTGATACATATTGGAATCCATCAATTTTCTGAACTTTGAGTTTGATGGTTAATCTAGATTCTTTTCATTTATATGGAATTAGTCAGAATTAAACCTTTCTATATTTGAATAGATCCTCTCTTGTACTAGTTATTGGGAAAAAACTACAAGAGCTAACTGGAGCGAAGCCAATTCTGGTGGTATCTGCATGTTTCCGATTGGTCATATCGGCATACTTGAAATCATATACAACATTATTCTTGTGGTGGTTGGACAGGGCAAAGAACATATCGGGGCTGGTGGAGTGGTATGGTAAGAATCCTCAGTTGCGGGAGCTTGTTAATCTTGTGGTGGTGGCTGGAGATCATGCAAAGGAATCCAAGGATATTGAGGAACTATAGGAGAAAAAGAAGATGTGTCGGCTCATTGAGGAGCACAAGTTAGAGGGGCACATCCGTTGGATCTCTGCTAAGATGAAACGGGTCCGCAATGGCAAGCTTTACCGCTTCGTTGCGGATACTAGGGGGGCTTTTGTCCAGGTACCTCTCATGAGTCAGAAAATATTGTCTATTTTTGGCACACATGCTTACTTTGGCTACATACATTGAAATCGGGAGTTTACTCTTTTTTCTATTAATTTTGGTTTCAGCCTACCCTGTATGAAGCATTTGGTCTCACCGTTATTGAAGCTATGACCTACGGCCTACCCATGTTTGCAACTGTCTATGGAGGGCATGGGGAGATCATAGTGCATGGAGTTTCTGGCTACCATATTGACCCTTATCAGGGAGACAAATCTGCAGATCTGATTGCAGATTTCTTCGAGAAGTGCAAGCAAGACCCTGCACACTGGGACAAGCTCTCCGATGGAGGCCTAAGGCGAATCGAAGAGAAGTAAGCTTATCACTGTCTCTTGTTAAAAAATAGTTGCATGGTATTTATGTACTAAGCTAAGAAGTATAATTAAGATTCTAAAAATTCATAATCTTGTAATAACAGTCATATCAGTCCGTTATAATGACTGATATTATAAGCGTGAAATGCAATCATCATCTCATCAGGAACCATATGTATTTAAGCTAATACTATAGATATGTTGCAATTAGTGTCATATGGTTATGTTCATATGAAGTAAAAATTTTAAACATAATGTTCCTTTCATAATTGGAGGCTTAGTCTTTAATGTTGAATTTTGTATATGTAGGTATACATGGAAGAAATACTCCGAGCGTCTGATGACTTTGTCTGGTGTCTATGGCTTCTGGAAGTTTGTTTCCAACTTGGATCGTTGGGAGACTAAGCATTACCTTGAGATGTTTTATGCATTCAAGTACCGCGATTTGGTAAGATGTTCTCATCCAGTAACCTATTCCTTTAAGACTAACAGAATTAAATGGTTATGCTAAATTTCGCCGCAAATTTCTACTTCAGGCAAAGTCCGTTCCTTTGGCCATTGATGGAGAGGTTGCCGCCAATGGTACTAAATGAGAGAAAGAGCGGAGCAAGGTAATAAATAATGTCCGGGGAGATCGAGCTTCTGTTTTTACGTTTTCTCGCAGAGCCGTGGATTTTGTTTTCTTTTGCATTCTGCTTTCTTGTCTTTCTCGCATTAGGGAGTTGTTTTAGAATCAGAAATTGCAGAAATTGCAAGTTAATTGGCCGTGAAATGTATTCTTCGGAGTGATTTAATGGATAATGACTGATAAGTTTTATATGCGATAATATTTCTTATTTGTATTATGGATCATCTTCCAATCTCAATGCACATTGTCTAATTTATGTGATTGTTGAATAAAAGCAATTTAATTTGATTATTTCTTATAATGATTGTTTCTTATAATTTAATGTTATTGGTGGTTTATTTAAGCATTTTGAACATTAAATGGATCTATTTAAATATAAAACGTAGGGAGAAATAATAAAATGAATTGAAACAAGCGCTGACTGGACCTTTAACAGTGCTTCTTTAGTACAAGTGATGTTAAAGGTCCACCTTTAACAGCACTTGCACTAACAAGCGCTGTTAAAGGGGGGGCCTTTAACAGCGCTTGCACTAACAAGCGCTGTTAAAGGCACCCCTTTAACAGCGCTTGCACAAACAAGCACTGTTAAAGGCACCCCTTTAATAGCGCTTGCACAATTAACAGCGCTTTCACAAACAAGCGCTGTTAAAGGCCCACCTTTAACAGCGCTTGCATAAACAAGCGCTGTTAAATGCCCCCCTTTAACAGCGCTTGCACTAACAAGCGCTGTTAAAGGGGAGCCTTTAACAGCGCTTGCACAAACAAGCGCTGTTAAAGGCCCCCTTAACAATGCTTGTAAATTGCTATTAAAACCAGCCCCCCCCCCCTTTAGCAGCGGCGAGATAGACAGCACTTGTAAAGCGCTATTAAAGACCTTATTTAAGCGCAGTTAAAGGTCCATTTTGTAGTAGTGGTATGAGATTGAACTTGAAGAATGCAATAAAATCAAAGAAAAACCAAAGAAGAAGAATCTTACTTTCAAAGCTCAAGAAGAAGATTCCGACTACACTGACAAAGAGGACCATATTGCTTTCATCTCAAAGAACTTTAAAGAGTTCATTACAAGTAAGTATGGTAAACGTTCTTTTCGACCTACTAACTGTATTATTTGTTTTGGTTGTAATAAACCAGGATACGTCAAAAGAGATTATCCCTTGGAAAAGAACAACCGTGGGAAGAACCGAGAAAGTAATGAAAGAAGAAACAATAGAAGAAACAGATTCCGACGACCAAAGAAGGAAGCTTACGCAGCTTTCGATCAAAGCGATGTTTCTTCGTCCGATGAATCCTCAGCAGACGACAACGATGAAAGAATAGAAACATCACATATGTGCTTCATGGCTTCCACATCCTCTAAGATAAGCTCGCATCTTGATTCATCTAGTGATAATGATTCATCATCAAGTGATGATGAAGACATGGATTATTGGAGAGCATATAAGGAGCTATGTAAAATGCATGAAAAGCTTATAAAAGAACATAGAAGAACACTTAGGAATATTAAGAGAGATGCTAAAGAGAAAGAAAAGATTATTAAAGAGAATAGTATTTTGAAGGAAAAGAATGATTCTTTGCAAAAAGACATTCTTTCCATGAATGAGAAAGTTGAAAATTTAAATAATCTTCTCGTATCCGTCAAAGATAAATACGACTCTATGATGAAGATTGTTGAAAATTTCAACAAGTGAAAATGAAAGCTAGATAGTTTAATAGATAATCAAAAGGCTTCATCTAGCAAAATCAGACTTGGATATGATTCAAATCATACCAATAAACGGGTTAAGCATACTAGGATGCATCATTCTCACAATAATTTTCTGAGTATCTGGATACCAAAGAACTTGTCCGACCAAAAGAAGAAAAGGTACGCTACTAACTTTGTTCAGCAAGTTCATTTAAAAAAATTATAAATATGTTTTTAATGACGGAACTAAACCATATTGGGTTTGGTTTCCTAAAGACTAACCTCCCGGAGTGAAAAAATAAAGAGTACCAGAAACGTTTATATTTTCAGGTACTCTAAAATAAAACCATCGAGGAAGAACAAGATCAGCACCAAAACGCTTTACGACAAAAGTAGATTGCTTCGCAAAATTTAAATTTGTTTGGATGATTAAATGATTGTTAATTTTATTTAAATTGATTTATATGCTTATAAATGTTTATCTCATCATCATAGAGTAGATTTTCAATAGATACGCACTCACCATTGGACCAAAATCCCTCGGGATGAGAAAACAACTCAGCCTAGCAGGGAGTCGACTACCACCATTAGGGAGTCGATTACTAGAGTGTTGTGCAGATTTCTGGGTTTGTGTTTTGATTTTTTTCTAACTTCTTTTGGGTTCCATTGAGTCAAACGGGTTCAAAACCCAAAGGTAACCTAAACCCAATAAGCAATTTTGATCTCAACCCTTCATTGTTTGATCTATAGGCTTCTATTCATCATCTCTTTTCACCTCAAGAGATAAAAACCTCCAATGCAATCAACCCTAGGTAGCTGACTACCACATTTTTGCATCCACCCTCTTGAAAATTTTGGGGTTTCTCTATTTTTCTTGGGTCTTCATCTGCCCTCATCATCCTCCCAAGAAAAATCACTAAGGTAAAATCATCTCATCCTCTCTTATCAACTTTTACTTTATTTACTTCTTGCATATCTAGTCTTGTAAATCAAATATTTGTTTTTTTATCTAGAATGCCTTTCAAGAAGATTGCTTCTAAGAAGAGGAAGGTTACTAATGAATCTCTCACTAAAAGGAAATCATCATACCATATCTTTTCAGAACTACTACCTTTGAGCATTTTGTCAAAATATCCAATAGGCAAATCCTTCATGAGAGGTTTGTAAAAATTGTCCATCTTGAAAACTATGGCATTGATAGTATCTTGGAATTTCAAAATTTGGCCAATCTTTTTTCTTCTAAAAATATCTATCTATGATATCCTAAGCGTGTGCATCTTTTCTATGCCAACATGGACTATGATCTTGCTAAATGTAGATTCATCACTAAAGTCCTAGACTCCAAACTTGCTATAACTGTGAAATCTCTAGGAGAAGCTTTAGGAATCCCTTACACTGGTATGTTATTGGATAGCATAGAGATGGTTGATGAGGATATTCTGGAGAAAATGTATTTGCCTGGAAGATACTTCCAAACAAAACTACCATGTAGCGATCTTCGCTACCCAAGAAGAATCCTAGCAAATATATTGTCATATAATATTACTCAGAAATCTGGAAACCACTCTATGTTATCTGAGAAGCAAGCTAAGTGCATTTACACCATGCTAGGAAACATTCGTGTAAATTGGGCCAAAGTTATCATGGACTCCATCCTTGCATCTGCTTCTTCTGATAGACCTTCATCTACCTTACCCCATGGTCATTACCTCACCATCTTGTTTATTGGGTATAATATACCTTTGGATAATGAAACCGAAATTCTGGAATAGGCTTGCATCTTTGATGTACATGCTCTTGGCCGAATGAATCTTCATAAATATCTCGACCAGGATATTCCAGAGGAAAGGCTCGCTGCTGAAGGAGGATTCATCATCCTCAAAGAAGAAAGATAAAGAACCTCTTCTTATTGATACAGATGAAGAAGATGAAGAAAATGATGGTGAAGAAGGAGAAGAAGAAGAACCATCGGTATATATTATTGAGCTTCAAGATATGCTCTTGAAGAAGATTGGGAAATTGAAGATTTCTCAAGAAAAAGGATTTAAAGTCCTCAACAAAAAGGTGGATGATCTGAAGAAATTTGTGGCGAGCAACAACAAAATGACTGAGGCGACTTTGAAGTTGATCCTTGGCGAGGTCAATGAATTGAAGAAGAATGGAGGAGCTTCATAAACTAAGTCATTTGGTTTCTAAAACAATGGTTCTTTGACAAACAATGTTTATTTTGGTCTGTAATAACTTTTTCGTGATGTGATGTTTTGAACTAATTACTCATGCTTTTAGTTTAATATGTTTATGCTTATGGTTTGATATGTTATGCTCTAAAACATGCTTTAATCATATCATATATCATTATCTACTAACGCTGTTTTGCAGAAATGATCTTAAAGAACTACTTCTCTCTCCAAACTTTTATATTTATTGAATATAGCTTGATTGATTCTTGGTGCAATATTATATGTCATTTTTTTGCTGATGACAAGGGGGAGAAAAAGGATAAAAATGCAAAAATGCAAAAATGTGAATGAATATTATTTTACTAACCGGCTTTGATGCAGTGGGAGTACCGCATCTAAGCAGGGGGATTAAGTTATTTTTAGCTATTTCATCAAGTCAATATTCATTCAATATACTTTATTTTTCATTTGGGTGTCATCATCAAAACGGGGGAGAGTGATTGAAAATCGAATCTGTCACGCCCCGCTTCTCAAGTACGGGAGGCAAGACGTGAAGAGGTTCGCTCAGACTGAAGCTGTGAAGCCACATTCTAATAAGCGTCTATGTGTTCATTCATTCGTAGATTCTTGCATTGCATAAAGAAACAACAATAATAATAACAATATGAATGCAGGCAATGAAATAACCAACATTCAAAACATCCATTTCATTATTCAAAAACATTCAGAGATATAGCCATAAAAGAAAAGTACAATTCTGAAAAGAAGGCCTAAGCATGGCCGAACTAAAACATAAAGAAGGTGCCACGCACCGAACAACCTAACAGCAGCTACTAGGAAAAACAAATACTAACTAAGAAATAGTCACCAGCTGAACTAGAGTAGAACTCTGGTACCCTCGAACTGGACGTCAGCAACTAGTCGTCCTCAGCAACTAACTCAGGCTCAAAACCTGACATGTGACACCCAAAGAGAAAAGGGCACGTGTCAGCAAAAATCTCCAAAAAGGGAAGGGAGACTTTTGTGCAAGGAAACGTAAAAGTAAAGAGTACAACTAGCATTTCTAAAATAATGAAGATGACATGGCATGTTATTTTAATGAATGCAGCAATTTAAACATGAGCATGATATGACACGTCGTAACAAGAGCTACTAAACAATATTTCATTAAAAGTAGTAAAACATGCGTTTACATTGTGCACAGGGTTTCCATCTTTTGGTTGAAGTGGCTGTACGTGCACACTTCTATGCTCAAGTGACCGTTTAACCATACCCCTCTACGTGTATCGAGCGTTGGTTCTTCACCAATACACTGCGCTCGCTTCTGGATCACGAGCCAGGAAGTGTTTTTCATTCGGCATAGGGTTGTACCCGGCATGCAGGTACCTAGCCTCAATACATGATGTAGGAGTCAAAATTCTACTCGCCGCAGCTTACATTTCAATAGTAGCGTGTGCTACACATTCACGACAAAACATTCAATGCATAAAATGACATGGCAATTTGCAACATGATATTATAAAGAAAGTAATTAATGCACACGTACCGTTTATCAAAATTAAACATGCCATGTGATATGCATGAATCACGACATGGCAAGTGTGTCGGATCTAGCTTCGTTGTCAAGCTAGATCAAGTATGGTGTCGGATCTAGTTTCGTTGTCAACCTAGATCAAATATGGTGTCGGATCTAGTTTCGTTGTCAAACTAGATCAAGCATGTTGTCTAGGCGACTATCATTTCACCGCCTAGTCTCTTTTGCACAAATTACCCAAAATTGCCTAAACATGGCTTTAACAATAATCTAAGCAAGTTTCACTTGCCTGAAGTAACGTCCGTAAGTCTCAGATCAATGAGGTCCAGGATCTCCCTATGTGCTTAAAACATCGTCCAACCTGCAGTCCCATATTACTAATCTTGATTAGTGAGTTACCAAAGCAATTAAAGTTACAATTTTTAGTCTTAATTAACATGCAAGTGTGGGGTTCCTACGGTTCAGTGTTTACCCTTAGCACGACGCGAGAGCTACTCTGACGTCGTGTAGTGACGTCAGGGATTGGATTCCGGTAGCGAGCGAGGTACGGTGATCAACGACGAAGACGGCACTAACGACCATGGTAGCACGACGCATGAATGGCGGAGAGCAAGGGAAGTCGCGCCTAGGGACAGCTGTTGCATGAGGATCCGGGGTCGACAGGGGGCACGGCCTGCTGATGTTGCTGGCCGACGGCATGACCGGTTTGTCGTGCAGTGCGTGGCAGTGATGAGGGGGAAAACGGCGGATTTTGGGCTTGGGGAGGAGCAGTTCGGCAAGTGGTGGCTGTTTTGGGGCTAATGTGTTCGGATCTAGGGTGGTTGCGGCCAAGGGGAACGCGACCTGGCGGTTTACAAGGGCAGCCGGTGGTCTACAGAGGTGGCCGAAGATTAGGGGGCGGTAGCTTTGTTTGGAGAGGGTTTGCGGCAGTTCTTGAGGGTGGAGGAGAGTGTGCGCGACCTGGGTGCTTGGGGGCGTGGCCTGGCAGTTTAGGGAGGTGCACACGGCCTATTGTGGGTGGCCGGCGATGGCTAGGCTGGCGGGTGGCCGAAGGGAAGAGGGTAGAGGCCGACAGTATGATGAAGGGGGTGTTGTGCGGTACATATGGAGGAGGAGGGGAGATGGGAGAGTTGCCGTGGAGGAGATGGCCGATGGGTGGCCGGAGGTGGCCGACGGAGCAAGGTTCAGGCGGCTGTTCGATGGGTGCGTGAGTTTCTAATGGGAGGCTGACGTGCGTCTATATTTCATATATTCACGCACGTTTTCTTTTGTGTTTCTCCGTGTTTTCCGCCGTCTCTTATTCGTTTTCGTATGTTTTCCCGTTTTCTTTCACTTTTCTTTGTTTGTCCATGATTGCAGGAGTTCGACCATGTAGGGGACCTTTTACGATGATATCCCAAGTCCCCGGAGCAACGGGAGAAGTCACGCGTGATCCAGGGGGTCAAACGGCGAAGTATTCATCTTTCTGCCCCTCACCCGGTCGGTTGGTCATCTCCAACCGATCGGGTGATGCACGCGTGCACCAACCGGTCGCTACCGCAGCTCACGAAGAAGTCACCCGACCGGTTCACAGACCGGTTCTGCGGGCGGCTGTTCTCTGTCTTTTCGAGCAGAATTCCAACCGATCGGGTGACTCTCACCCGATCGGTTCATCTGTAGCTGAGAAAAAGAGCTGAAGACACGGGCGTCGAACCGACCGGTTCACCCGACTGCTCCAAGATCCAACCGGTCGCTCAAGAACTCACCCGATCGGTTCGTGAGATCGGGTGAAAACTCGCCGTTTTCTGTGATTTATCTGTAACGGATCAACCGATCGGTTGACTTGTCACCCGATCGGTTGATCCGAAAATCTATATATAGGACCCCTATGGTTCCAGAAACGGCAGGGTTGTATTTTTTTACTGTTTTATTTCCTTGTGACGGCTGTAATTGTTACTCTTAAGTAAGTTTTCAGATCTTTCTAATTTTTTAGTATTGTCTTTACTACTCCTTTACTTCCGCATTGCAATTGTCGGATTATGATTCTAACGGTTAAATTTCATTTAGATTGCTTTTTCATGAATTTTTGTGAGTAGTTCCCAAATCTGGGATTTTGGTGGAAGCCCCTTCGGGGGCTCTTCCCGATGCGTCCATAGGGTTAGGGAATCGATAGGGAGTGGGAATCTAACGGTTACGTGGGGCGTTTCATTGTCATCGGCGGGAAAAAGACCGCCTTTGACCGTCGGGCCAAGGGGGAATAAACTTGACGGTTGACTCCCTAGCCAAAGCTCACGCCTTTAGCGTAGACGCTGAATCCTAGCACGCGGGAGCGACAGGATGAGACGTCGGGAGATATCGTTGCGGACTTAGTGCTCCCGGGATCGATCAGTGTTTATGGACACGGGAGTGCCCACTGATCGAATCCGGGAAGTCCGGTGTATCATCCTGGGCACCGACCGGAATATCGGGCCCATGGGACGCCGGTACCACTTTCAGAGGCAACGTATCACCATTAGACCCTAATCCCGATCGCTATTCATACCCGTAGGCCGTAGCGGCGAGAGCCTCTCGTCGGGTCGGAAACCAAAGTCCCGGGTTTACTTTCTTTTTGTTCATACGCTTTCATTTCCTTTCGTGACAACCAACCACCGATTCGGGCTAGCTCGCCCCTCGGGGTGATTTAGGTCCTACCTGACCCAAGCACAACCTCGCCTCCCTGAGTTCGATATTCCTGCACCCTACACTAACCGTGAAACTTGCGGTAAACGACACCGCGCCGCCGCGCCGCAAGCGGGGCGCCGGTCAGAGGCTTGGCCGCTGCGATATTGAGAAGAAACCCTAGGTGATGCTTTACGATTTAGATGAGGAAAGTTGCTATATAAGGTTGAATAGGGGTGCACCTAAGCTTGATTGGAGAGAGAGGATGTGAGAGGGAGAGAGTAGTTTTAGGGTGCACATAGCTAGGGATTTGTTTCATGTGCTACGTATGAAATCCTATGATTTAATTAGAATGTTTAATTGGGGTTAAGTTAGGGCTAATTACAGATTGAAAAGGATTAGGTCAAAATGTCGGTCAAACGGTGTCCGATAAATACAAGAAAAATATCAGGACGACCGTGTCGACGAGAGGATCGAGACTAAGATGATCGGTCACGAGCTTAGTTAACTGAAGATGGAACTAAAAAATAAAAGATCAAACGTCGAAGGTAAAAGTTACGACACCCCTTCATACAAAGCTGTTATGTTGAGGAATAAGCCGTGAATTGACGTTCACGAAAAATTCCACAAATAAGTACTCTCTCATACGGTCATAACAACATATCACATCACCCGTTTGGGATACGAGAAGAGGCAACTAAAAATACACGTATGAAAGGAAAGTACGCGCACGAAAAATGTACGATCGAAAAGCGACCATGACATCCTACCCACCTTAGAATAAAGTCGGTCCTCGGACTTTCTAACTATAAATATACCAAGCCACTATAGTAACTACTCCAATCACATCACACTATAATTCAACCCATGTACAGTTACTACAAGTGCTTATATATGCACTAGGTAGTCAAACATTAATACCACAAACGCGTATATATATACTAGTCAAAACCCGTGCCTACGGGCACAATTCAATTAAGATTTTCCCCCGCAAAATTTTTGTTCCCCAAAAAATTATTTCCACGGTCAAAATTGCGTGAAACAACAAATTTGCGTAAAAATATTTAGCGACATGGACGCATTCGGCATGGAACAACAAATTCGGCGAGCGCCTTCGGCGCGGAACAATAAATTAGTGTAAAAAAATTTAGTGGGCGCCTTCAGCGCGGAACAACAAATTAGTTTAAAAAAATTTAGCGCGCGGGCGCCTTCGACGCCATTTAAGATATTCCCCCCCTCAAAATCTTTGTTCCTCCAAAAATTTAGCTCATCTTTAGTTCCTACCAAAAAGCCTAGTTCATCCCAAAATTTAGTACCCTTCAAATTTAGTTCTGCTCCAAAATTTTAGGGTTCTCTCGACCAAATTTTCACTTTCCAAAAGTTTTTGTTCTCCCAAAATTTAGTTTTTTCCAAGAATTTAGTACCCTTAAAAATTGATAGTCAAAAATTTTCCCCATCAATGCTTGAATCCCCTAATTTTATACGAACAAAAATTATTAAAGCACAATAATTGTTATTTAATTTCCCCACCAATTTCTGTCCCCTAAAATTTAGTCCCCCAAAAAATTTAGTCCCCAAATATGCTTTCAGTATGAGACAATATTCCTTCAATTCCACATACTTGGTTTAGCTGCTTGCTAGCAAAATCTTGACACTTACAGTTTTTGGCACCAATCTACAGGTATGAATTTTTATGTATGCGTACATTGGCAAGCTACATATCTAATGCACAAATTTGTTTGTTCCAACCTTTTAGGTAAGTACTTTGCAGGGAAATTTTTTTGGTGCTTGTTCTGAAGAAACACTTGTATCACTCTGGAGTTTTTGATACCACTACAAATTTTACTTGGAAATCTGGGAATTTACTTGGTTTAAACTTCACCAATTAAATTGGTAAAATTTTTTGGGGTTTGTTCTGGGGAAACACTTGTTTCACTCTGCAGTTTTTGGTGTCACTCTAAAATTTTGCTTGGAAATTTGGAAAATTTTACTGATATGATCTTGAAGGTAATGTTAAATCTACTGTTTTTGACAAATCTTGAAGGAAAGTTGCTGGCATGATTTTGATCTTGATTATTGCTTAGTAAATTTTTGCTTGATTTACTGGCATGATTTTGATGTCATGTACCAAATATGGAATTATATGAAATTAGCTGGAGTCCATAATGAAGCCATCGTTTTGGTATCGAATTTTTATATGGAGACATTAGATTGAGTACATAGCAAATCTGCATGTATAGTTTTTTTTATTTATATGTAGAAATGTTTTTGTGCAAATGTATTAATTTTGCTTAAACTGCACTTTTTGTTTGGTATCAAATGTAGAGTACTTAGCAACCACAGAGTTTTGGTATCAAATCTAAAGTACATAGCAAATCAATAGTTTTTTGTATCCAGAATTTTAGTATACAGAGTTCTTTTTATGTATCAATCTACAAAGTTCTTGTGGTACCAAATACGGAGTACATAACAAAAGGTATGAATTTTTTATGTATCACTCAAACCAACATGTACATGTCCAACTTACGTAACAATCTATAGCTTACATAACAATTTGCAGCTTAAATTACATGTGAGTACAATATACCTTGCTTGGTTTCTATAAATGCAACAATTGATTATCAAACAAACTTCTATGTATGTTCTTCCTAGTTCTGCACTCAACATACAAAATATTGATCAAGTTAGTAGTCCAGCTGCCCAGCAGCCCTTATAACACGCGGAACATGATCCCACTCAGCATCCCAAGTTGTGAGATGAGTATGGCCGAGTTAACAGGCCTTGAGCAACCTGCATCAACAAAACAAAGCAATCTGAATTCATAAAGATACCTGATGGAAGTAGCAAATGAATTCATAAAGCAATCTGAACAAAACAAAGATCGTGCCCAGCACATACATGAACTTGTTGAATAGAAGCAGCAAATGAATTCATAAAGATAGAAGTAGCAAATGAATTCATAAAGGAAGTACCTGATGGTTCAATGTACCCATTTCTGTTAGACGTACCAAAGCAATCTGCATTTCTGGGAACCCTCTTCCGAATACATAGAAACCAAAATTAAAGAATGACTGCAACCATAATTCCATCCTATATGATAATATAGCATTCATGCATTGAGTACACGTGTATCTGATCAACAACTTAATATTTATAAATCAATACGTAAGTGAGAAACTCGAAATACACAGAATCAATTTTGTTGACAACTAAGCAAAAGAATAGCTCAGACAGTACTGACCCTCTGATCTTGAGTAGATATCGCCTCCTGTCCGGCTTTAACCACCAAATGACATGCACCATATGGTAATACTTAACAGTAAACACATTCTATTTTCATCTTATGGGGGTGTCATGTTGTTGTTATTAATGTCATTTGATCACTCTTTTTCAGTTCATTTATTGCAGTCTCCCGCAGAAATAATAGCCAATCTAGAAATATAAACTCTCAACCGCATACATCCAGTTGCCTTAACCATTTCTTGAGCTGCATTTGGTTTATAACTATCAACTCATAAAACTCTACATCAGGCATGCTCACTAACCCAAAACATTAGCATACTAAAAGACCAGGATCTTGGGTGAATAGACAATATCCTGGCATGCTCACTAACCCAAACTAAAAGACCAAGAACTGGACGTTTCCTCTATTTATTTGTCCACCTACACCCAGCTTCAAGAAAAATTTATTTTTATTTCTCAAAATAATCTTTGCTAACTAAATATAGCATTAATGGTAGCATAGATTATGTCATGTTGCTTCTTGCCATTTTCGGGGAAAAGAATAAAACAATTTACCATTTTAATATATATCAAAGCATGAAATTTGAGTCCCCGAGGAAGCATACATTACATCTTCATTTAATGAAATACATCCTTCAAATTCATTGAATATAACTGGTTACTTCCAAATATAACTGAAAGATAGAATAAATCGAAAACCAATCATTAACAATTTTGAGTTTACAATCTTGAGAAGTATCAGCAGTGTAAGAATTTTAAAAATATTGCCATCTTTCAATCAGTCTATGCATGTTAGCTTCACTGCCTAAAAGCATTATATATGTTAAAAGACAACATGTTTGAAATGTTATCATGTATCAAAATTATGGAGAATATATGTTAAAAGACGATATGTTAGCATTCAATCTTGTTGCTTGGATAAATGATGCCATTTACATAGATGGGTCTGTAACTTCTATTAAAAACAATGATTACAGAGGGGCTGATCCTCAATTTCTAAGACATGCAAAGGATCCAAGCTCTCTATGGGGTAGATTTTATTAGATTTTAGTCACCTAATGACGCTGAACTTGCTGTAGAAGTAAAAATTAGTATCATTTCCTGGAAAACTGACTGCCTCATAGAAAATTTGAACTCCCTGTTGCAAGTTTGTCCTGTTGATTGACAAACTTTCAGAAATTAGATTTCCATAAAGATTACTGGGAATCTGATTAACTGATGTCCTGAAAGAATCATATATTGCTTTTAAGACTATTGACACAGCCACGAAAGGTATATCCAATCCAAAGACCACCGCAAGAACAACAGCAGCAGGAGTAAGAAGATCACAAAGATGATGGAATTAGACAATTACTCCTCATGCTTAATCTCCCCATGATTACTCCACATGCTTAAAGAAACCTGTTATACTTACTCCCCATGCTTAAAGAAATATCTAATATTAGAGAGTGCTTACACTACAAATTTTCTCTATGAATTAGACAATCAAGTTCCTCTCAATTTCTCACCTTGTCGCGATACCAAGGAAGCTTGTCCTCCTGTCCATGGTGATGCAAGTCACACAGTCCAACCACATTACAAATATCTGTAATTTGAATCATATAGTCACACAAATTTAATTTCTTTATAATATCTGTTTATATCAAACTTATCTGACCACGAACAATTAGATATGGAGAATGTTTGAAAACATGATACTTCATGGGTGGCACTTACAAATGGGCAGTGATGATCCATGTGCAGAATCATGCTCTCACTTTAAGATTTTGTAAGCCTGTATAAAAGCATACCAATGACCAATCTGTTTGTATAAAAGCATATCCATGTGCAGAATATTATAACTTTAGGATTTTGTAAGCTCTAGAATACAAACAAAATATTATAACTGTAGGATTTTTGTGCAGCATACCAACTTTAGAATATACCAAGCTCTCACTTTAGGATTTTGTAAGCATGTATAATATCTGTTTATATAAAAAGCATATCCATGTGCAAAATCATGCTCTTACAAAAGGGTTATTTGTTCTTTTATACACAATACTTCAGATATGGGGTAAGTATGGTAGGCCACTTCCAAAGCAAAAAAATGTTTGAAAAACTTTAAAGAAATGTACATATGGGAAAATGAGTTTAGATCAGTAATGAACCAATGTATTTGTGCTTCCACCTACCTTGCAGTGCCATGTGCTTCCACCTAACTTGATTCCATATAGATTTAATTATATAGTCATACGAACCTTCGAACTAAGCCCACCATTAGCATGCATTCTCCATTTCTTGTTGCTCCATTCTGGGATTTATAATAGTTCTTACATCACTACTCTCTGTCAATTTTCTCCTTTTTAAGTAAACCAATTGGTAAGAAGACAACTTATGCAAGAAGAGAATTAATGAGGTCAAAAGAACTGAAGCGAATAAAGATAGGATTTGATTGTTAACACCTAGTCTACGGTTGCAAAACTTGAGCATATGATGTTTCCTCGGTCCATGCTAAGAAGCAGGAAAAAGCATGGTTGATGACTTCAGGCAGCACTCCATCCTGTGACAATAAACAAATGATTTGGCCAAGGACAACCAGTCTTTTACAGGATTTGGCACTTGTATCAAATCCAGATTCCTGATACTCAATCAGAAAACTGGGTGGCCATACACCACATGTAAGTACAGAGAGAAAGGGAACTAAGCCTAACATTTGATGGTCAAGCAACAATGTCCAAGTAATAATGTCCAATTGATATGGTCATTAGAATTCCTTTAATAAATTTCCAAACTGAGCATGCATTCATCCTGCAGGCAAATAGAAAGAAGAAAGTCCACACAAACTGAAATAATATTGCAACATAAGCACAATTATAGGTAGCTAGTAAAATAATATTTGTAGACTTTAAAGTCAATTTAATCCAAATAATACAACCCATTACAAAGTATTTAAAAACGCACACCAAAAACCATATCATCAATAGAGCAGGTGGGAGATCTAACAACCCCATTAGTCATCTATCATTGATCAATTATTCGCACTGTAAATGAATCTTAAAAAACAAAAATAAACCAGTAAT
>CM061142.1:601092553-601108638 GCA_030789695.1 Scilla litardierei | reverse complement strand
GGTTGTAAGTAAACTGGTTCTCTTTAAAAATGGTCATCGGAAAACGGCAGCCTCCTATATTTTTAGTCCAAAATGCAGCCATCGTGGAGTTGAATTAAGAGGGCTGGGGGGTCCAAATTGAACATTAAAACAGTAAGTCTTGGTTATAAGCCTATGAGGATGATGCCTATCATTCGAGACCTATATCCGATGCTGCGGATCTTATATCTTATAATTTCTCTGTTGCTGCAGAACCTGACAAATGTCAAGAAAATTAATGGGATTAAGGAGTAAGAAGCAGAAGCAGTAGAGCTGAAGAGAATGAAGATTCAAGAGAATGAGGCATGTAGCTGTCCGCGATGAGTAATGGTGGGTAATTGTATACAGTTTAGCTCCGCGCGCACAACGTTTACAACTTTTACCAGTTGTGCGCGTTGATCAAAACTTGGTAATTTTACAGGCTTCCTAATAAGCGCACACAACGTTCAATAATGTTACGGATGTGCGCGCTGAGTAATATGGGTAATTGTAAGCAGTTAAGCCCCACGCGCACAACGGTTCATAACTTTGACGGTTATGATCGATGAGTAAATGTTGGTAATCGTAGACAGTTGTGCTCAGCTCGCACAACGTTCAATGCTGTTGCCGTTGGTGCGAGCTGAGTAATTGTGGGTACTTCAAGTTAGCATCACGCAATTTTGTAATGTGATGCAATTGCACCAAATTTAATGACATTGTATTAAGATCTGTATTCCAACATGCTACAACATTTATGCATTCAAATGTACATAACACAACAAAGTAGAAACTACATCAAACATTTTGCAACATCACAGTTTTTGCCCGACTAAGCAATTAAAGCACTAGACTATACTAGGGATACAGGGATTCCCACCATGAAAAAAATTTAAAGTTTGTTGCCATTTATGAGCTGCTCCAGCAGCTGCATCAGCGTCACTTGCTTCATTGTATCTTGGCCATCCGTCCCCCTGTCTGCGTTGAAGAAGAATCAGTGATGAACACATAACAAAGCATAATTAAGTAAAAATATTGTACGGGTAGACTTAGAATAAGATAGAACATTTATTATCATCGAGCAGTGATGTCTGCAACGAAGTATCAAGGAGCATATACAAGCAGTGAAGAAACGGGTGTGCATGGAAGGTGATAGCTTCAATGACGACAAACAGAACATATGAAGGAGCAAAGAACATCTTCGAATCAATATATATGTGATGTATTCAATTTCTGCATCACGTCACTAGACGCTAGTATATTGTCCATCTTTGAGTGTTGAGGACGCAGCAGTGATGAAGGAAAAAATAGAATGTCGTAGAGAAAATATCATATAACTAGAATAAGATACAATAAGATAGAATAATATCATCAAGAAGTGTAGTGGTTGACGAGGGCTTGTGGGAAGGGAAGCCATTTATAGACGACTTTGGATGCCATTGGATGAGGATGAGACTACAGTAGAGTTACTGGGAGGCAACACAAGAGACCCTGTGAGTCTACAGCAAATTGCTTGTGATTATACAGAAGAATGCCCGTGAATCTACAGCAGATTGAGTTCCCAATAATGTATGACCGTGGTGGTGCGCGTTGAGCAAACAAAATATCTCAACGCGCACAACCGGCAAGAATATGGCCGTTTTGCGCGGAGAGCAAATAATTTTGGAAGATGTGCGCAATGAATAAAATCTTATGTACATTCACGATCACTGCTTTGTAGACTCACAGGGTCTCTTCTGTAGACTCATCCTCATCCAAGGGCAGTCTAATTCGTCTATAAAATGGCTTTCCAACGCACAAGCCCTCTTCAATCTCTACACTTCGAGTGATGGTTATCCGTCATGAGGAAGGAGTAATGCTACACTCGACTGTAGGCTCATCCTCATCCAAGGGCAGTCCAATTCGTCTATAAATGGCTTCCATGCCCACAAATTATATTCAACCACACAGCTTCGAGTGCTGTGAAAGGCATGAGAAAGAAGTAACCTTGCTCAAATATTACTCTGACCATATCAAGCTAACCCTTACCAAACAACCAGAGACCATAGCTTAAACAAACCATCACCGGTTTGCTGCAGCAGTGAAGATGGCCACCCAAACGAGGTTGAAGCTTTTCATAGACAAGGGGATGAAGAGAGTGTTGTTCGCGGAAGCGGGCAAAGAGTTTGTCAATTTCCTCTTCAGCCTTTTGGCCATGCCTGTGGGCTCAGTCATCAAGCTCATCACCAAAGAAAAAGTGGCAGTGGTATGAAAAGCATTTATGTAATGAAGCCCATCATTAAATGTGCTGAAAACTGAATCTCTTGAAAGCTGTATCTATGAAAAATGATTTATCTGGTATTTTAGTTCAAAATGCAGCTAGTGTGGCTTTGAATTCCTAGGTCTGCGAGTACAAACTAAAACTTAATACCCAAAGTTTTAATTATGAGAGTATGAGGATGATGCCTATCATTCGAGAAATCTATATGCTGCTGTCGATCTCATATCTTATAATTTATCTGTTACAGCAGGTCACGCCAATTGTCAAAAAATCATTCTAGAAATTGTTTCCATTGATCAAAAATAACTCCAAGTACAACGAACAAAAAGGAGAAACAAAAAAGGGTTCGATCCACCTATGATGCAGGAGCTCGAGAAGAGGCGTCCCCAGGCGATTCGTCTTCTCCCGAACCAGTAGGGTGACCAGGGACAACCGGAGGTCGGGGAAGCATTCTTCGGCCCCGCGCCTCGAACGCTGCCAAACCATCCCGGAAGGACTTCTCGATGTGGGCAGCAAAAATGGCCGAGAACTCCCGGAATCCCTCACGGATAGACTCCACGATCTTCGGAGCCAGGACATCCCCATAGTCCCTCTGGACCTCAGCTACGATCCGACCATGGGCCACTTCCCGTAGGTCACCTATATCGGCCCAAAGAGCGCCTTTTGCCTTTCTATGCTCCTCCCGGGCGAGGGACAGTGCATCCTCAGCATACTTGGCCGAACTCTTGGCGACAGCCAGAGCCTCCGTCAAACATCCCACCTCCGAGGTGAGCTCTGCAACTCTCAGTTTGAACTGGTGGGCCTCCTTGGCTGATTGGTCAGCCGCCTCAGCCCTCAGGCGCTCCTGTGCCAAGGCCGCCTCAAGACCATCTACAGCAACCGGGTAAACCTGCAAGACCGCAGGGATGAATGTCGCCATCAACAAAACAGTCGTTGAAGAAAAAAGGTTCCGACATGCTGGATATGCCATACCAGAGAGTCTGCCAGTTTCAACCTGAAGGAGCGGTCACTCGGAAGGACAGCTGGACTACTCTCACTCCTCTTCTTCTTCCTCTCGGGACCTTCAGACCACGAGTGAGAGCGTCTCTTCTTCTCCTCATTCCCGGTTAACACACGGGAACCCTGCTCGACGGCCGCCACGTCCCCCTCTCCGAGGTCGAGACCGGAGGGCGAATCAATCTGATTCGCCACGAAGGGCGAAGGTTCGGCCGTGCCCAAGGGCGGATGGTGAGGAACGTTAGGAACGTCTTCACTGAAATCCCGACCCACCATCTGAGCAAAAAATATGAAAATCAGGGTAACGAGCAACGGGTAAAGCAGAATTTAAAAGGAGAAAGGCTTTATACTGACGGTCCCTTCGAATCCAAGCCGTCAGTAAGGGACACGTGTCAAAGTCTCACAGAGGCGGCACTTCGAATACCACTCCCCATGGGCGGGAGAATTCGTTCGACTGGCCTTCATTCAATGCGACCCGGTCCCCGGGTTATCCGATAAGTACGAATCCTTATCATGTATTCCCGAAAAGACGAGTGTTTTTACGTAGAAAGAAATAAAAGAAGAGAGCAGAAAGAACACTGCAGGTAGTTCGCACTTGCAGGGAAGTACAAGTAAAACTCCAACACAGATAAAAAGACTGAGAAAATAACACAATATTCCATTTTAATGATACATTGATACATCTTATACATACACCAACATCTTCATATTCACAACTCACTCGAAAAAAGATGGGCAAAAGTACAAGTCTCTCATCATACATCAAATCGTAACACTAACACCCTTAGATGAGGACTACATGCATAAAATGTATTATTTGACACTTTGAATTGATTGTTTTTGTATCTCAATGATTGAATGCACCTCAGTCTTGCATTACACTCTGCCTGTTGCATGTGTCGATCCATTGTTGTACACCTTGCCTGTTGCACGTGCGCGCTTTCACATGTTCATAAGTATAGTTGTTACTGCCTTTACTACAGTAGATGTATATGACATACATTCTGCCTGCTGACATGCACCATTTCCAAACTTTATGTAAGGACTAGTTGTGACATGGAATTTCTTAACAATTATGCAACGGTGATACGAATAATAAATTTACCCTTTCACATGTAAACGTGGATGGGAAAAAAAATGGTTGTGTGCTGTGTGCAATTGTGAGTTTTGAGTGGGCGTGTGCGGAGAGCAATTATAGGGTTTGAGTCGTTTTGTGCGATGAGCAATAACCCCATCCCTTTTGTGCGATGCGCCGTACACGGGTTCAACATTGGCCCCCGTGATTCGTTCTCGATTATAAACGCGGATCGAGGCCGACTGATAGGTAATTTCCTTTAATAGGGCACGGCATTCGAAGCATCGAATTTGGATTAAGGCCGCCAAAACCTTTCGCCTATCTCAACCGTTGTTTTTGCCAAAATTCCGCCACGTTTCGCTCATCTTGTCCGTTCGTTCGCGTAATAAAAGAAATTGGAGGTGAGGCCAATGGCTTTAGCGCTCCGAGGAAATCTGATCATCTTATTATTTCTTCCAGAAACAAAAATGGCGGGAGGAGCATACAGAGAGTTTACTTCAGAGATGGAGCGGGCCAATGAAGAAGGCCGTAAGAGGAAGAGGGCAGAGGAGGAAGAGGATGAAGAGGAGGAATGGGAGGAATGGGAGGAATCGGAGGAAACGGGGAACCGCATGCTGGACTTGGGGGAGGCTGGATGCTCCTCAAGTCAAGCTGCGCGGTCTTTGAAGGCGGCTCCTTCTGATCCTTGAGATGGGGGCGCATCGTCCTCCAGCACGCCACACGACGGGTGGCCATACGAGGACATTGATCCTCCGGTCCCTTCCGTCGGCCCCATACCTCCAGAGTTCAGTCACCTTCTGCAGTCGAACCGCATTGGGTCTGACCATCATGGGGAGATTCACGGGGAGACCTATCGGCCACCGTACGTCGTGGGGACGGCCGAGTCGGCCCTCCTGGACTTTGGGACAGGGGCTCGTCTGGCGGAGAATATCACTCTGCCAAGGGATGTAGATTTCCTGAATGGGGTCGACCTTGAGACGATGGCCAACTGCTTCGTTCGCAGTGGCCTTCAGGTTCGTTGCCAATGTGCATTCCGAATTTTGCTTCCCCTTCTGGTTTTGCTGATTGTCACCATCTGCAGGTGACCATTTTCGGGGCAGGTCTGCGCCGCAGGGCCCGTGAACTGATCGAGGGGCAGCGCCGGGTGGCGGATGCCGAGAACGAGGCTTCTGAGCTCAGAGCTCAGGTGAAGAAGCTGGAGGAAGATTTGGGGAAGATAATGGCTGCCAAGGGCAAGTCGGATTGGGCGGCATCGGACGCGAAATCCAGCCTCGCCGCCTTGTCAAGCGCCAAGAAGCAGTTGGAAGATCAGTGGGGTAGAGAGCGTTCTCAACTCCGAGCTGATCTTGAGGCATCGAGGAAGGAGGTTGCTGCCCTTCAGGCCAAGCTTCTCGAGAAGGAGCAGGAGGTCGACGCTTTCAAATCTCGGGTCACCGCCAAGATGGAAAGGGTGGGGAGAGCGATAAAGGACCTCTTTACAGCCGACGGTGCGTCGTCTTCCTAAATTTTGGGAATCGTTACTTTTGTAAGACTGCTGCTCGCGAGCGAGTCATATGTAGTTTTTTTTTGGTACTTAAGTCATATGTAATTTTTTCAGAATTTAATGAAGGGGATTTTTGCAACAGACGCCAAGTGAGAGCGTTTACTTCCTCCCCCTGATTCCAGGTCGACACCCGGGAACCCTGTTGGACGACCGACACGGCCCCGTCACCGAGGACGAGACTGGCGGGAGAATGACCTTCCGTATATGATCGCGATGAGTAATTGTGTGTAATGTGTAATTGTATACAGTTTAGTTCCGAGCGCACAACGGATTGTTAAATATCACCGTTGTGCGCGACGAGCAAAACTCGGTAATTGTAGAAAGCGTTGCTTAGCGCGAACAAATTTCATTTCTGTTGCAAGTTGTGCACGCTGAGCAATTATGTGGGATGATTAATTAGTGTCCGAAGGTAAAAGGAAGCTGGTATAAACAAAAGTAGCACTTCTACTAAATAAAGGTCAACAGACGATTTCTCATGAATATACAGAATAATCTTGTACCTCGTGTATTTATTGTATGTATTACACAGATGATGTTCCCAAATAAAGATCCTCTGACGTGCGGAGCGATGTGAGCAGAATCGTTGGCCTCGATCAAAATTTATAAACGCGCACAACGTTCACACCGTTTGCCAGTTGTGCGCGGTGTGTAAATCTTTGTATATTACTTTTCACTAGTTTTTCCCATTAAAATTCATTGTTGGAATTTGATTTAAGCAAGCATCAATGTATATATCACTAATCACAAGTTTGTAATGGGCTGCAAATGTATCACATTAAATGACATTGTATTAAGGTCTGTGTAATGGGCTGCAAATGTATCACATTAAATGACATTATATTGAGGTCTGAATTCCAACAAACTACAACATTTATGCATTCCAATGAACATAACACTCCATCTCCGCCGTTCTCTTGTTCGCTGCATCTTCTGCTTTATACTTCTTTGACTCAATGAACATCCTTTCAATCTCCTCCTGGGTCTACGTGGAACTTATCGTTAGTGATAGTGATCTTATTTTCTGCACACATACTTTCCTCTGTAGAGGCATTCAAGATACCGTCGGCATCTATCTCAAGGCAAACCATGACACTTCGAACACCCTTGGGAGCAGGAGGGACACCAGCAAGTACAAACTCCCCTAGAAAAAGATAGAATAAAAAAGTAAATATAATTAGACTTAGATAGATATAAGATAGAACCGTTGTTATCATCAAGCAGTTATGTATGCAATGATTCTGAACGGAACTTACGAAGGGTCAAAGAATTTTTGCAAGTTGGCATGGACGAGAATGAAGCTGTAATGATTGCAAGAACATGCGAAGAGAAGCAAAAGAACATCTTTGCGACGAAAATGAAGCTGTAATGAAGAAGAACAGATCATGCGAAGAGGAGCAAAAGAACATCTTCGCCGCCATATAAAGGTGATGTATACAATTTCTGCATCACGGCACTTGCCGCTAGTATATTGGCCATCTTTGTGTGCTGTAGACGACGCACTCATGAACAACAACAAAATTACAAATTTGAAGAAAAAACAATGTATTAGAAGAATCAGAGAGAATCAGTTAAAGGAACTATAATCACCTGGGGTAGTGGTTGATGAGGTCTGGTGGGTACGGAAACCATATACAGACGAGTTGGACTGACCAAGTACGAGGATGGAAACACCGTAGAGTAACAGTTCGTGCTCGTGAATATATGGCAGATGGATACCAGCCAGACATTGTTCCAACTAATATCTGAGTGCGGTGGTGCGCGAAGAGAAAAATTGCTTAAAGGTAGACCTTTTTATACTCAACGCGCACAACGGCAAAAAAAACATCTGGTTTCGATTACCAAAAGAGAAAAATCTAAATACACCGATACTCTTGCGGTGCATGTCCAAGTTTTTCCAAAAAAAAACATACATCATCATAGCAGAAGACAGTAACTGTGACAAATCACAGTATAGTTAATATTTTTGCTTAGTGGACACAAAGGTCACTACTTTTGGACGTAGGGCGGGCTGATTAACTTTGAGCAATGGAATACAGTTTTGCTCATACGACAAGTTCTCATGCCGTGACCGTGTCTCCTGGGGATATTGCAGTTATGAGCAGCTCCAATAGAGATTCTTCACATTTTTGCACTGGTATGAAATGCAATAATGGCACACGTAAGAAATTCTTCTGTGCATGGAAACAAATAAGGATGCACAGTTTCAGAGAAGATTGCGCAGTTTGAGAGCCGATACCTTGGTGGCACCTTCAGGCTGATGGCAATGTGAAGCATTCGAAAACATCGTGTGCTTCTTCTGAAGGAGCCAACACCATCGTTGATGATATCTGAAGTAGCAGACTCCATCTTTGATGCCTATATAAATGTGACGAATTCAATTTCAGCAACACGGCAATTGCCGCAAGTTTATTGGCTAGCTTTGTGTGTCGGAGACGAAGCATTCAGTAGTAAGAACAAAAATTTAGCATGTAAAAGAAAATATAGTGTATAGGTATAACCATATAGAACACTATCATCGAGAGGAGTAGTGGTTGACGATGTCTAGAGGGAAGTGAATCACTTTATATAGACGAATTGGACTGGGTATGGTCCGCATGGATGAGGCTGAGACTACAGTTGGGTTACTGTGGGCTACAGAAATTGACGCTAACAAAATTGATTGCCTCTAAGAAAATTGCTCAAAGCGCAAAACGGGTAAAAATATGGCAGTTGTGCGAGTTGAGCAAATTATTTATGTTTATACAATATTACTCATAAATCCATTTATAGCGATGTGAACGCCCCAAATCAAACAGCGTGACCCATGAGTATCAACACTTAAATGTCTGTACACCTTATTCTGTACACCCATCCATTTATATCTTATTCTGTAAACAGTAAGATATGTGTTTCTTATCACTTAAATGTCTGTACACCCATCAGTCTGAATATTATTTAATTCTCCCCCAATTTTGTGTTTTCTTTATTATTGGGATTTTTTATTGAACGTTGTGCGCGCTGAGGTAATTAATTATGGGAATTTTGTATAGAACGTTGTGCGCGCAGAGTAATTATTCGTTACGACTGTTTTGCTCAACGCGCACAGCTGGGTGTATTTTGATCCGATATGCGCGCTGTATTATATTTTATAAATGTATACCTTTTTAAATACCATGCACAATCCGCACTAAGACGCAAATTTAAACAAATCAAAGAAATGTGAATATTTTTGCTATCTTATTCTGTAAACTGTCGGATATGTGTTGTCTTATCACGTAAATGTCTATATACCCATCAATCAACTGCTCCGCATTTTATTTGCATCAATTTTGATTTTTTTAACTGGCATGTCAGTCTCAACATTAATTAATTCTCCACCTAATTTTGTGTTTTCTTTATTATTGGGATTTTTTATTCATCGTTGTGCGCGCTGAAGATATTAATTATGGGAATTTAGTATTGAACGTTGTGCACGCTTGGTAATTATTCGTTACGACCGTTTTTCTCAACGCGCACAACCGGGTGTATTTTGATCCGTTGTGCGCGTTGTATTATATATCAAAAATGTTTACAATTTAAAAACCCCGCACGGTGCGCACTAAAACTAAAATTTTAACAACTCAAAGAAATATGAATATTTTTGCAGTCTTATTCTGTAAACTATCAGATATGTGTTGTCAAATCACTTAAATTTCCTTACACCCATCAATCAACTGCTGCCATTATATTTGCATCAATTATAATTTTTTTTTCTTGCTTGTCAGTATGAACAGTAATTAATCTACAAAAATTTTGTGTTTCTTCTTTATTATTGGGATTTTTAATTGAACGTTGTGCGCGCTGAAGTTATTAATTATGAGGATTTTGTAATGAATGTTGTGCGCGCAGAGTATGTATTCATTACGACCATTACGCTGAACGCGGACAGCTGTGTATATTTTGTTCCGTTGTGCCCGCTGTATTATATATTCTAAATGTATACCTTTTTATATACCTCGTACTAAGGGACAAATTTAAACAAATCAAAGAAATGTATATCTTTTTGCTGTCTTATTCTGCAAACAGTCGGATATGTGTTGTCTTATCAATTAAATGTATTGAACGTTGTGCGCGCTGATGTAATAAATTATGGGTATTATGGGAATTAAATGTATTGAACGTTGTGCGCGCAGAGGAATTATTCGTTACGACCGTTTTGCTCAACGCGCACAGCGGGGTGTATTTTGATCCGTTGTGCGCGCTGTATTATATTTTATAAATGTATACCTTTTTATATACCCCGCACTAAGGATCAAATTTTAACAAATTAAAGAAATGTAGATATTTTTGCTGTCTTATTCTGAAAAAAGGTCTGATATGTGTTGTCTTATCACTTAAATGTCCATCAATCAACTATTGCGCATCAGATATGTTCAATGGTAATTTTTTTTGGATAATGCTCTATGCACCTCAGGAATGAGGTGCAAAGTACTAGTTTTTGTCAAAAATAATAATTATTTCACATCAGTCAGCCTAATCACCTTCTATTTCATCCAAAATTAGAAATTTTTTGCACAAACTCTTAAATGCACCTCACTTTGAAGTGACTCTGACATTAATTAATTCCCCCAATTTTGTTTTCTTCTTTATTATTGGGATTTTTTATGGAACGTTGTGGGCGCTGAAGTTATTAATTATGGGGATTTTGTATTGAACGTTGTGGGCGCAGAATAACTATTGGTAACGTCCACTTTTCTCAACGCGCACAGCGGGGTGTATTTTGATCGGTTTTGCGCGCAGAGCAATTATTCGTTACGAACGTTTTGCGTGTAATTTGATCAGTGCTCGCAACCTTACCTAATGTTGCCCATATGGCGTGATGATTAACTGTGGGTAATAGAGCATGTAATACAGTTTTGCTCAGCACGCACAACGGTCATGGCATCTGACTGTTGTGTGCGATGGTCTATTGTGTTTAATTGCATACAGTTTGGCTCTGCGAGCAAAAGTTGTGTGATTTGGGTAATGGTTGATAACAAGAAACTGTTTTGCTCATCGCGCACAGCGGTCAAACAAATCGATACGAACGTTGTGCATGCGAGTAACTGTGTGCACACGTAAATAGTTTATCACAACATATAGCATGAGCCTGTTGTGTGCCCTGGGGAATTTATAGTTCAGTGAACAGTGTTTGATCAGAATATCTATGTCGGACATTGATTCAAGTAAGCATTAATGTATATATGACCTTATATCAATTTTGTATTGTCCTGTAATTGTATCAAATTAAATGACATAGTATTAAGGTCTGAATTCTAACAAACTACAGCATTATGCATTATAGTGTACATAATGCATAAATGTTATTTATATTCGGTAAACAAGTTTGCTCAGTAATATCAACGTCGGACATATATATCACCCATATCATTTTTGTATTAGGGTCTGAATTCCAAAATACTACAACATTTATGCATTATTCTGTACATTACACAACAAAGTTGAAACTACAGCTAAACATTTTGCAACTTCACAGTTTGGAACTGGTATGAAATTCAATCATGGGAATATCTTAATGGTACATTGAATCCCACTATGAAAAACTCTTCACAGTGACAGAGTCATGCTGAACAGCTCAAGCAAGATGGCATTTATGATCAGCTCCAATAGCACGCACCATCATCAGTAGCATCCAGATCGTCCATAACGGTATAAGTAGCCACTCCTTTAACGAAGTTGGCTGATCTGGATTCTTCAGCGCATGCCACTGTATGCGTTGAAGAAGCATCGATTATGAACGATAAAAAGCAAATTTAAGTAAAAAAAATAGGGTATAAAGACATGCAACTTTACGTTTAGGGACTGATATAAAAATATATCACGGTTGCTTCTTCTCAGAAGAATCCGCTGCTGTAGTAGAACATATGAAGGAGCAAATAACATCTTCCAGTACACGTAAATTGCCGGTAGTATATTGTTCATCTTTGGGTGTTGAAGACGAAGCAGTGAGGAACAACGGGAAATATTTAGCATTGTGAAGAAAAAATAGTGTATGAAGTAGAAACAGATAGAATTAGTTAGAATACTATCATTAAGAAGTGCAGTGGTTGACAAGGTCTAGTGGGAAGAGAGGCTATTTATAGACGAATTGGACTGTCCCATTGATGAGGACGATAGACTACAGTAGAGTCACTGTGCGTGATATTGTATTGGACATAAAGACGAGTGAATCTACAACATATTGTTTCAGCCAGATGATGTTCCCAAGAAGGTTTGGCCTTTACGGTGCGCGTTGAGCAAACTTGAATACCAATAACAAAATTGCTCAACGCGCACAACGGGGAAAATAATGGCTGTTGTGCAAGATGAGCAAATTATTTATGTTTGTACAATATTACTCAAGGCACTTTTAAGTATTTAATTTGTTGTTCCGCTAAATTGTTTTACACTAAATTTTTTATTTTGTTTAATTTAATGGATCATGCTTCTACATAATCTTTCCCAAGGCACTTTTTATTTCAAAGTTTAGGTTTCCAAGGCATTTCTCCCCTAAATTTAATCTTCACAATCTTTCCCAAGGCACTTCTAATTTCAAAGTTTAGGTTCCCAAGGCACGTCCCCCCCAAATTTAATCTCCACAATCTTTCCAAAGACACTTCTAATTTCAAAGTTTTGGTTTCCAAGACACTTTTCCCACTAAAATTTAAGTTTTCCAACTAAAATTTTCATAAAATCCAATCTCAGCCATTGATTTCCCAGGATCAAATCCTAGACACTCTTTATCTTGTCCTAGTCAGCCCTAGAATTCAAAAAACGAGTTTGGCTTCTCGCGCAAAAAGGTCACAAATACGTGTAGTTGTGTGAACTGAGTAATTGTGGATAATCAGATATGGGTATGCTCACAGACCGCACATCGGTCAAACTCATTATGTGACCGTTGTGCGCGCTGAGTAATTGTGTGCAAACGTAAATGTTTTATCACAACGTATATAAGGACGGTCACAATTTATGCCCGTTGTGCTCGCTGGGTAAATCATATAACGGTAAAAAGTTTTTACATAGGTAATTTCAATTTCGGACATTGATTCAAGTAAGCATCGATGTATATATCACATATATCAATTTCATAATGTCATGCAATTGTATCAAATTAAATGACAGTGTATTAAGGTCTGAATTCTATCATACTACAACATTTATACGTTACACTGTACATACCACAACAAATTTGAAACTACATTTCGTACATAATGACATAAAACACCAAAGAATATCTACCCACAAACACTCTTCTCCGTCGATGATCAAAAATACAATATAAGACAAGAGAAAGGCTTGTGCGCCAAAGGCCCGGCCACCTTAAAAACCTGGAGGCGGAGGCGGAGGCGGAGGTGGTGATGGTGGCGCAACAGTACGGATGTCTCTAGGAGAGGGCACCAGAGTCTCCATCTTCGCTTGTATGTTCGACATTATGAGCATCATAGTGTCGAAGTCGCTACGCAGAAGTGAGATCGCCAGATTGGTGTTGGAGAGATGGGTTTCAATTTCTCCTAATCTACGAGTAAAGTTCACCGGCTGATGGGAGGATGATGACGCAGCAGATGTGGGGCTTACATTGCCTATGAGTATATCCTTAAGCTGACGTTGTTCATCTGTAAGTGCAGAGACAAACGTAGTAAGCTCCTCGAGTTTGCTACGGAGGTTGTGCAGAACAGAGTCCTGACGGCGAGACATCCCATCCATAGAGAGGAGGCCGTTACTGTTGTCCTCGAGTGGGGCTTGTTCAGCCGGAGATGGAACTGATGAACCTGCATGTAAAGGAGGAAACCCAGGAGGAGGCAACAGCACATTGTCTTCACCTTGAGTTGGACCAAGCGAAAGCGAATCACGTAGAATGGGTCTATAGGCTGGGAACGATGAGGGAAGGGGATCAACGTGTTCAGGTGATGGTGAATCATCATCACTAACTCCCCAAGGGTCAGAAAAAGTCGACTCACGAGATCGTTTTGGCGGCATGAAGAAACCCGAGTACGAAATGCGAGAGTGTTGAGATGAAGAAGAAAACGGAGCGACAGATCAAAGGAAAGAGGAATGAAATTTTCCGCGAAACCCCTCGTCTACTGACTCCACATATATATAATGATTGGTTATTTTAATCTCAGCCGCTGGATTACATATGGAAGTGGAACTGACTAAAACGATCTCATCAGACGACTGGGGTAAAGCATCCGTTCGAATGGGCAAAAAAAATCGTAATTAAGGGCTTACACGAAAACCGAGGTTCTACTTGACTCATTCTCCAGTTACCACACGTGAACATTGTTGAGAAGAAAGCAGAATCATTTACTGTAATCATTACGTACCTCCGAAATAAGATTGTACGTGATGGCGGTTGTACTTTCATCATTACGTGGCATACCGATTGCATCTCGCAACCGATCTATAAATATCTATTGTTTAGTAGCCACTGCATGTTCAGGAGCGATGTGCATTCAAACGGAACGTGAATGCCCATGAGGTGCACGTATATCGGTCCAGCCTAGAGCCGCCGATTGGCACCCGACCTATTACCTCGGCCTCCACCTTTACGGCAGTAGTCCTCTCTATTGACATGGATTCATGAGTAACAGGTGGGAACTGATATAATGGAGCCGGTGCAAAGGCAGGAGCGATGTGCATTCAAACGGAACGTGAATGCCCATGAGGTGCACTTATATCGTTCCAGCGTAGAGCCTCCGATTGGCACCCGATCTATTACCTCGGCCTCCACCTTTACGGCAGTAGACCTCTCTATTGACAGGGAATCCTGAGTTACAGGCGGGAATTGATATAATGGAGCTGGTGCAAAGGCAGGAGCGATGTGCATTCAAACGGAACGTGAATGCCCATGAGGTGCACGCATATCGGTCCAGCCTTGAGCCGTCGTTTGGCACCCGATCTATTACCTCGGCCTCCACCTTTACGGCAGTAGACCTCTCTATTGACAGGGAATCCTGAGTAACAGGCGAGAACTGATATAATGGAGCCAGTGCAAAGGCATGAGCGATGTGCATTCAAACGGAACGTGAATGCCCATGAGGTGCACGTATATCGGTCGAGCCTAGAGCCGCTGTTTGGCACCCGATCTATTACCTCGGCCTCCACCTTTACGGCAGTAGTCCTCTCTATTGACAGGGATTCATGAGTAACAGGCGGGAACAGATATAATGGAGCCGGTGCAAAGGCAGGAGCGATGTGCATTCGAACGGAACGTGAATGCCCATGAGGTGCATGTATATCGGTCGAGCCTAGAGCCGCCGTTTGGCACCCGATCTATTACCTCGGCCTCCACCTTTACGGCAGTAGTCATCTCTATTGACAGGGATTCCTGAGTAACAGGCGGGAACTGATATAATGGAGCCGGTGCAAAGGCAGGAGCGATGTGCATTCAAATGGAACGTGAATGCCCATGAGGTGCACGTATATCGGTCGAGCCTAGAGCCGCCGTTTGGCACCCGATCTATTACCTCGGCCTCCACCTTTACGGCAGTAGTCCTCTCTATTGACAGGGATTCCTGAGTAACAGGCGGGAACTGATATAATGGAGCCGGTGCAAAGGCAGGAGCGATGTGCATTCAAACGGAGCGTGAATGCCCATGAGGTGCACGTATATCGGTCGAGCCTAGAGCCGTCATTTGGCACCTGATCTATTACCTCGGCCTCCACCTTTACGGCAGTAGACCTCTATATTGACAGGGAATCCTGAGTAAAAGGCGGGAACTGATATAATGGAGCCGGTGCAAAGGCAGGAGCGATGTGCATTCAACCGGAACGTGAATGCCCATGAGGTGCACGTATATCGGTCGAGCCTAGAGCTGTCGTTTGGCACCCGATCTATTACCTTGGCCTCCACCTTTACGGCAGTAGACCTCTCTATTGACAGGGAATCCTGAGTAACAGGCGGGAACTGATATAATGGAGCCGGTGCAAAGGCAGGAGCGATGTGCATTCGAACGGAGCGTGAATGCCCATGAGGTGCACGTATATCGGTCGAGCCTAGAGCCGCCGTTTGGCACCCGATCTATTACCTCGGCCTCCACCTTTACGGCAGTAGTCCTCCCTATTGACAGGGATTCCTGAGTAACAGGCGGGAACTGATATAATGGAGCCGGTGCAAAGGCAGGAGCGATGTGCATTCAAATGGAACGTGAATGCCCATGAGGTGCACGTATATCGTTCCAGCGTAGAGCCTCTGATTGGCACCCGATCTATTACCTCGG